>JANRGW010047680.1:0-11650 GCA_024733675.1 Psilopsiagon aymara
GGATGGGCGGCGAGTAGAAGGAATCCCCTACGCCGCGGCAGGAGGCGGTCCCGGATCGGCGGCCCGGCTCCATCCGGGCACTGGGGTGCGGCTCCCGGGGGCGGTGGGCGCGGCCCCATCCGGGTTCTGGGAATGCTGTCAGGGCGCCGGCGGGGCGGGACCGGGCTGTGGAAAACGCGGAGCTGTCGGTGGCCGCAGGGACCCGCCCTGCCTGTGCCCAGCGCCCGGAGCAGGTTCTGCCGCCGCTCGCCGTCCCGGGCGGCCTCCTCATCGGCCGGCCCCCGCCGCAGCTCCATAGGGCTGCGCTACTGCTCGGCGGAGGAAGCTGCGCTGGCCTGGGCGGGCCCTGCCCCGCGGCCCTTGCGAGGCCGCGTTCTCTCAGGCGAGTCGCGCCGCCCGGCGAGCGATGAGGGCGGAGGGAGCGGGCTTAGCGCCGGCGGGGATGCGGGTTTGGTGCGGGTGTTGAAGGAATGTGAAGAAGCACCCTCTGTAGATAGCCACCCCCT
Source organism: Psilopsiagon aymara (assembly GCA_024733675.1). Lineage (NCBI taxonomy): Eukaryota > Metazoa > Chordata > Aves > Psittaciformes > Psittacidae > Psilopsiagon > Psilopsiagon aymara. The sequence continues at coordinate 507 of JANRGW010047680.1, forward strand.
GCTTGGCACCTGGGCGTTGTAAACCCCGTGGGAGGATTAAAGGGCGCATTGCCTGATCTCATTCGCCTGCTTCATCGTCACTTGTTTTTGCAGTTACAGAAACTGATGGCTAAATTCGAAAGGCTTTGGGTATTAACTTTAGATGCTTTTTCCTCAGTTTTGTTCTGTGTTTGTGAAGTTGCCTTTTCTCTCCAGTCAATGATTTTTTTTAACCAAGTACGCTTTTAAGTAACTTGTATAGCAGATGTATTTTCGATCAAGTGCCTCGGTCATGTAGTCTGGTGTCTGCTGTACGGTCATCATGCCGGTGAGCCTACCATTAGCGGTTTGGGAAATGTTCTCCGAACGTTCCTGTTTACCAAGAGACGCTATGTTGTGGGGTATGAGCACTTGTGTTGTCAGAGGTCTGCTATAGTGCAGGTGTATTTTGTTGCAACCATAGCTTTGTAAGCATCTTTTTTGCTCCCCATTCTTACTCTTGTTTTTGCTTCAAGATAGTGATGTTTTCTAGTATCTTTCCGTGTACTTTTTTGTCTGATAAATAAACTAATGGGTGCTGTGATGTCAGGATTTTTTGTTTGGGTTTTGTATATGCAGTGTGAAACATTACCTACAGTTTAATGAAACCAGCCAGTTGAAATGTATTGAAATAAAGTGTATTTGAACATTAAAATGTACTGATATGGTATTTATGCACAGTGAATACCACCCTTGTTATTTTCAGTGTATTTGCATACTTTAGATGTCAGTGAAAAAGTTGGTTCACAACCATGATGTGTATTTAAATGGGTTTGCAGGGAAACATTATTAGAATATTTAAGCACTAAGAAAAGCAGCTCAAAGCTGGTGCTCTAAATAATGTAATGGAAGATATTTTGTAGCTATTTTTTAACTAAAACTTGCATTTTTAAGCCAGGTGTCAGCGAATGGCTTTTATTTTTATTATTATAGCAGCATATAGAATATAGTGGGAACACTGATTGTCATTTATTACATAGTTCTGGATCACTGCAGGTAGGCAAGACTGGAGGAAGGGTACATTTATAGTTGCTTGCAATGAAAGGAAGATTATGTGTCACAGAAGAAGTAGGGAAGTTTGTAAATCAGTGTGTTACTTAAACTGGGGGGAAAATCTGTCTACGTTACTGACATCTATCTGTGATAACTTGTGAAGCAAAATGGCCTTTATTTTCAGTATCCAAACAAGCGTCTCAGAAGTAGATAGCTGCAATGCTTAAAAGTTATTAAGTGGAATTCTTTGAATTGACATTTTGTGTGCTCAGACTTTAGTGTGTGCTTATTTTAAAGTCTGTATGTGGAGTGAATTATTGGTGCTTTTTATGTTTAAGTAGGACCCCTTGGTGCTCTTTAGTGGGTTTTTTTTTATTGTTTGTTGAGAACTGAGAACACTAAATTTATTCTTGTCATATTAATGTTTTGGAGGTAGCGATGATGAATTTTCTTTGCTTACTATGCTGTTTCTATTTCACCTGCGTTTATTTCAGTTTAAATGTTACAGCTTGAATTTTACCATGGTATATGGTCTCCAAGTAAGAGCAGTGTTGTTGCCTACAACTGTTAGAGCTGAACTCTCTTGCAACTCAAAAGTGTGTATGTATAAAGACCTGAAAGATTGTGAATTTTTGTGTTTGTGTTTTCTTGGATGTCACTTAACAGCAGCTATTAGAGCCTGTAATAATTTTTCCTTGAGTTGCTGTCAATTGTTAAAAAGCTGTTTAAGCCTCACTGAAACCCACCATATTTAAACTCTACAAAGCCTTCTGACTGAATAATTTTTCAGTATTTCAGTTCTTTGCTTTAGCATTGTGTTTTTTCAGTTGGTTGGTATTACCAGTTCTTCAGCAAACCAGAGTAGGGCAAGGTCTGATTTTTAAGCAATTTAGTATGCAATCTAAAAATCTACCAAAGAAAGTGGTGTAATATACTAGTGGCAACAGGGCATAACAGCAGCCATGTTTTCTGTGTGCAGCTTATTGGGGTTAAGTAGTTTCCAACTTATTTTTAAGGAGATATATTTGTCGCTATTGTAACTCGAGATTTTGTTTGTTTTCCTCTAATATGTGTTATTGCACACTTAAGAGTATAATTTTATTAAATTTATGAGGGAAAAGCTACAAGTGTATAGATGTATTTACTTTGCTAAGAACTCACAAGAGTGGAGTCATCAGATTTTCACAGTGTTCTTAATGGCCTTTATTATTCTTCCAACAGACTTCTTGGAAGTGTAGACAATGGAGGACGAGATAAAACAACTCCTGAATGAAAAGCAGGTGCCAAACTCTGAGAGTGGTTATGTTTGGCATGTCACCGATATGAATCGACTGCAGCGTTTCTTATGTTTTGGTTCAGAAGGTGGTACTTACTACATCAAGGAGCAGAAGCTGGGCTATGGAAATGCAGAAGCTTTAGTAAGACTGATTGAAGAGGGTAGAGGTTGTGAAGTTGTTCAAGAAATAAAGACATTCAGTCAAGAAGGCAGAGCAGCAAAACAGGAGCCCCTACTTTTTGCTCTTGCAATTTGCTCACAGTGTTCTGATGCAAAAACAAAACAAGCAGCATTTAAAGCTGTTCCTGAGGTGTGTTGCATACCAACCCATCTCTTTACTTTCATCCAATTTAAAAAAGATCTGAAGGAGGGAATGAAATGTGGTATTTGGGGCCGTGCACTGAGGAAAGCTGTTGCAGATTGGTACAATGGAAAAAATGGCATGGCTGTTGCTTTAGCAGTTACAAAATATAAACAAAGAAGTGGTTGGTCTCATAAAGATCTTCTGAGGTTATCCCACCTAAAACCTGCCAGTGAAGGTAATACATTTTTATTTATCTGAAAATACTGTGTTTTAAATCTTTTTTATTTACTGCAAAAGTATTTAGTTTTGGAAACCCAAGTGCCATTATAGACTAATGATATCTTAGAGATGGAATCCTGTAAATTGCACCTTAAAAACACAAGTGGTCATATCAGAAATTGACCTGATTATCTTCAAGTTAAACTAAGTTTGTTTCTTCTGTATGTGGAGAGAAGAGAAAATAAGATAGTTCTCTCAGTTTGTTCTGATTTGCTTACATATTATGAAATAACACTTTTGGGAAAATCTGTTGATTTCTAATACATTAGTCTCCATTAAAGGAGAATAATACTAAAACAGTCACTAAAACTACTGTTTTAAGTTGTGTGTGACTGACCTTTTTTATAGCTGGTTGGCAGGTCTGAGAATGGAACCTGCTAACTCATTTGCTTGCTAGAATTTGTTAAATGCCAGTATAAAGATGGTAATCCTGCTTGGAAAATGTTTTTATTTTCAATAGGAATTGCTATAGTCACTAAATATATTACCAAAGGGTGGAAAGATGTCCAAGAAGCTTATAAAGACAAAGCAGTTTCTGCTGAGACTGAAAAACTCTTAAAGTATCTGGAAGCTGTGGAGAAAGTAAAACGCACAAAGGATGAATTGGAAGTTACTCATTTAATAGAGGAATATGGTCTAGTCAGAGAGCATCTCCTGACAAACCATCTGAAATCTAAAGAGGTAGGTAAACTTCATTGGATTTGTAATCTCTTCAGAGTAACACTTTTGAGAGTCTTAAGTCTACATTTCCATAAAAAATAGCCCTTACATTGTTTTTCACGTTACTTACTCAAGTACCTAATTTAAAATAGTAAAGATCTTAATTTAAATTGTATGCTTATTATTTAAAAATACACTTATTTAATGTACAGATGTAAGTTCTTGTAGTTTTTTTAATCTTAGCTCTTTTTTTTTTTTTTTCATTCTCTTTGTTTGGTCACAGGTTTGGAAGGCATTGCTGAAGGAGATGTCCATTTCTGTATTGTTAAGAAATTTAGGAAAGTTGACAGCAAATTCAGTGCTTGAACCACGAGGTTCAGAAGTGGCAATAGTATGTGAAAGACTGAGAAATGAGAAACTGCTGAAAAAGGTAAGAACGGTTTCATAATCAGTGCCAGCCTTTGTGGTTTTTAATATCTTCCTCAAATGTAGTTCTTTAGGCAACCTCTTCACAAAACAAAAGGGATGTTAATTTGAGGAAATGTGTGGTTTATTCTTTCAAAAAACTGCAGCAGAATACTTGCTCCTGTATTTTAATACTTGTATTTATCATTTCTCATTTGATTCCACTCCCCTCTCTATTTCTGAATCTTTTCTGCAAATTAAGCATATTGACAACTAGGATCTTTTCTTAAATTGGCACTGTAGCAAGCTTCTGGTTATGGTGTAAGATAACGCTTGGAATTAATTGGAGGATTATGGAAAGGGCATAATGTCCACTACCAGTAACTGACAAGTATCAGTTCGTGAAACCACTGTGTAAAGACTGCAGGAACTCTTCAAACTTAACAAATCTAAAGGAACAATATAATAAACCAGTTATTTGTAGTAGGATCTTTTTTTTAGTTTGTTTCTTTTTTTTAAAAGGAGTTCAGATTTTCAAAAACTGTCTGTGTATTTCTTTTACCTGTAGGGTAGAATACATCCATTCCATGTCTTGGTTGCATTAGAAAGCTATAAAGCTGGGCATGGAAGCAGAGGAAAGCTTTGGTGGCGTCCTGATGAAGACATTTTAGAAGCCTTAGATGCCTCATTTTACAAAACGTTCCAGGTAATATGGTTATTCAATTTCTTAAGGTTTTTTAAGAAATCTCTGCCTTCTGAAAGCCTCAAAAAGGATCAAGAAAAGTTATTTGGGTGGAAACAATTTTTGAACTTTATAACAAAAATCCTAGGACTTGGGATTTTACTAAAGAAAGAGTTAAAATTTTATGGTACATTAAGCTTTTGGCAACACTGCTAATATTACCCCAGAAAGAATAAAAAAAGACCAATTTCCAGGTTGAAAGCAGATGGAAGAAACAAATGTATGGACTATGTGTACCTATATTCTCTTTTTTTTTTTTTTCCTTATAGACAATTGAACCAACAGGAAAACGCTTCTTACTTGCAGTTGATGTCAGTGCATCAATGACACAAAAAGTTTTGGGCAGTGTACTCAATGCTAGCACAGTTGCAGCAGCCATGTGTATGGTGAGGCATTAAATTTACTTTATTTATAATTATTTGCATCTTGAGCTGCTCTTTTGATATGAAGGTGCTCTAAAGCTGCTTAGATTTCAGGATGAAACTTGCCTATAATATATTTGGGTACAGAAAATGTGACCTTGTGTCTCACTAGTAGACCAGATGCTTAAAGCCAGTGGCAACTAAATTCAGGAAGATCAATTTGAAGAAGTTGATTTCTGGTCTAAATGAAAATGGTGAAGGCTGCATTTTCGCTTACCTTAGCTGAAAATGCATTCTATTTATTTACTGTTTCAAAAGCATTCATAGAATAATACAGATTGGATTAAGAAATTTTGGGATAATTCATGTGTGCATGTGAGTTATCAATATGTCCTTTGTCTCACAATCACTTTCCCCTCATTTTGATATTCTAAAGCTTCCTGTGTATTTATATTACAAAAGAAGTTGAACTTTTGTTGACGTTTAAAAATGTTTACTGTTTTATGTCAAGGGAGTGAAGGAATATGGAAGTACATTTAGAGTAATTAGAGAAGTTCTTCGGCTTTAGTTTTTACACTGTTCATTTGCAGTATTACATTTAAAGTGACGAGTGAAGCATTAATGCATGCGAGAAGCCATGGTGACTTGAATGCAAAAGGATGTGTCATGTTGTGGGAATGCCTTGAATCAGACATTAAAAATTCTGAATAACAGAACTAAATTATTTTTGTCTTTCTCAGGTTGTGGCACGTACTGAGAAGGATTCCCATATAGTTGCCTTTTCGCATGAAATGGTTCCCTGCCCAGTGACGACAGATATGACGTTGCCTCAAGTATTAGTGAAAATGTATGAAGTATGTAAAACAAACCAAACAGAAAACATTAGGAAATAGCTATTGCTAACATCACAGTTTAGGTGTCTCAGCAGTTACATTGTATTTTCTTTATAATCAGTAGTATACTGTGTTTAGTCCATATTTGTATAGTAAAGCATGGGAATTTTTTTCCCTTTTATTTAGAGCCAGTCCAGCAAATGACGTATTTTAACTGCTGGATATTACACATTGCAATCTAGAATAGCAGTGTTAGGTCACAAGGAGTTAGGTTGAAAAGAATATGTAAAAAGTCAAACAAGCAAACCTAAAAAACCCTAGGCAAAACGAGTAAGGGAGCTGTTGTTTAACAGAGAAGCCTCTGTGTGTGATAACACATGGAGCTTCCTTAAAAATAATTTCTCCATGGTTTACTATATAAATACTTTCTGTATTATTCTGTGTTCCATGGTGTTTGGTTTTTTTTTCTCTTTAAGATTCCAGTGGGTACCACTGATTGTTCCCTTCCAATGATATGGGCTCAAAAAACACAGACAGCTACTGATGTCTTCATTGTATTTACCGATAATGAGACTTTTGCTGGAAATACTCATCCTGCAACAGCTCTTAGAGAGTACAGAGAGGTAAGTATGTTTGACTGTTTATAATTGATGACCACAGTACAAAATAAATACCAGTTCTAAAAATGTCTAAAAGACTGAACTAGTTGTGGCTCTTTTCAGTAAATAATTATATGTTGCTTAAAACTGATATATTCTGCAGTTAGGCGTAATTAGTGCATATATTGCACTAACAGCATGTATTTAAAACCTCTAAATTGCTAAAAGGATTAATAATTACCCCACCCTGCTCAGTGTACTGCTATATCAGTGAAAATCTGTTTGGTAGAAGTTTCTTATAGTCTTTACAGAAGGAAACTTGGCTCACAGAATTAAGTTGAACATACATCTTCAGTAGATACCACAAAGTTTAAATGAAGTAATGAAGATAAGCTTTTAGGGAAGGTGTCAATAAGATGAGTTGATAGCATCTTGTGAAGACAGCTCATTATGGTCTAAATGGGCTACTATTAAGTTGTGCAGCTTCCTAATTTTAAAATGGAACTAAAAAAAAATACCTTCTCCAAACACATTGCTATCAGAAACTCTGTTTTAATCAGCAAACTATCTTTTATGCTTCAGAAACTTAATTTTTAAACTACAAGAAATACTTTTTGGCAAGCATGTACACATGGACCTTTGTATCATATCCACCGAGTTGAAATGAATACCAAAAATCTTTAACTTGCCCACTGTGTTTCTGTTTTCTTAATTAAGACTAGCTCCCATTCCTAAATTTGTTCTTTAAAACAGAGTTCTGTACTCTTAATGCCACTTGCTTTGCTTTGCCTTACAGGCGATTAACCTGCAAATTCAGCCCATTTAGCAGAATTGTGTAGGCCATGGCTGTTGTATTTATTCAGCCACAAAAATATACTCTTTGACTCCTATTAGAGGATTCAATAGTTATTGTTGAAAGTTCTCTCTCAGAATGAACTCCAGAATAGCAAATGCAGTGTTTGATATCCATCTGTGAATAATCTGTGAATCTCAGTATTGCAGGAAATTATGTACACCTCACTGTAATTATTTCCATTAATTTAAACATATCTACTGCAGGTGAAGTATGATGTTACCAGTCTGCAATTCTGGTTATGGCACATCTGATTTCTATCAGTATGCCTATTCAGACAGTGGTTTAGGTGGCAGAATAGCAAGATTTGGCCCTCTGGCTTGTTTAAGTTACTGTATATGTGTGGTTTGTTATAATTTTTTCCCCTTTTTTTTTTCCTTCCTCTAGAAAATGGGTATTCCTGCTAAACTGATTGTTTGTGGAATGACCTCAAATGGTTTTACGATTGCCGATCCAGATGACAGAGGCATGTTGGATATATGTGGCTTTGATACAGGAGCTCTTGATGTTATTCAAAACTTCGCTTTGGATTTGATCTAATTTTCTAGGCATCTGCTCTTCCCAGTGGGTCCATTGCTGGCAACAGACTACACCCTGGGAACTCCCAGCCAAATATACTTCATTAGAATATGGCACATTATATACATATCAGAATGTTACCTTTTTGTGAAGGGAAAACAAGAAAAGCAGATGAGAAATCTCTTTTTTTCCTGTTGCACAGAATTTAACAGTGGGAAATGTGCTAAAAGTAGCTACAGGGTTACACAATATATAATTTAATTTCGTTTATAATAGATTATAAGTACTGAGATATTTTTAATTCCCCCCTTCCTCCTTCCAACCTCACCCCTCCCTTCCCCCATTGCTGTGGAATGGCTTGTGTGCAAGATACTGAGTTACTGTTAGGATGGGGCAGAAAAAAAGTGGGGTTAGTATTTTTAGTAATGTCAGTTTAACAGCAAATTCATTGAGAGGGATTTTTCTTTGGTCTGTTTGTCAATCTTTGTGTTTTAAACAAATTACCAAGTTTCAACAGTTTCCATTGTTACACTTCAGATCTACAAAAGTATTTTCTGGCACGTATGAGACCATGTGACTGTGACGCAGTATAAAAGCTTTCCGGTGAAATTTTATACTGATGAAACTGAAAGTGGAAGAGTTTATGCTAATCTTTTTCTATCTAGATTATCATCCTAGTTTTCAGGATTAAAGTGTAATTCTCTTTAGGTGAACTGAAGTGTGGTTTCAGAAGCACTATTTTTAAATCAATATGATTTACAGGAAGTTCTAAGAACTCTTCTTACTAGAAAAAGACCCTGGAAATGGCTCAGAAGCTACATTCAGTCCGTGTTATAACTTCAGGAAGCAACAGCACACTTTCAGTGAGAAATAACAACAACTGCATGTGTCTTGGACTGCTCTTGAAAGCTGAGTGGTAACAACCAGAAACAAAAAGCTACATTTTTTTTTTAAGACAATGTATTCAATGATGCAGAGAAAAATCTTCCTAACAGGAGAGTATTTCATTTTTTGAAATCTTTTTGTAGGTTTAATATCACTTCTGGTTTTTCTTAAATTAATTCAAGCTAACATGTTTCAAAACTACCTCCAGTTTATAGTGACCAATTCTTAAAAGCTTTTATGAAATGTACAGCTGCCTCTTTCATGTTCTCAAAGTCTTGTTTGGGAAATGATTGAAACTGGGTATTTTTATTTCAGTTTTTTTAGTCTAATAGAGTGTGAGTACGTAAGGAGAAAGCTAGTGAAAAACTTATCACTTTGGAACAGGAATTAATAGCAATCCATGTGTATATATATGTGTGTAATTCTCTGTGATTTTTTATATGTGTGTATAAGGGGGAAGTTAAAAGATCTCTTTGGTAGGTCACAGTCTTAGAAGATGGGAAAGGTTTTTGGTGATGCTTTTACAACTTTCCCTATGACATATATATGTCAACCTCTTTTATGCTAATTCTGGCTGTTTTAAACAGTTAATTTGCAAATAATTATGATTTATAAAAATAACCCAGTTGTGGTAAATGACATGTAAGACCATATTTTTCTGCCCCAAACCCAAGCTTTTTAAATGTAAAATTCAAGTTCATATTATACTTTTGATACTTGTAACAGTTTTAATTCTGCCTCACACATACTGATTATAAATTCAAAGCTTGCATTCTGTAGGATGGATATCCCTTTTGGTGCTAAAATGTGAGCTTACATGTTACTGAAGGTATTCTGCTAAATACTTACACTACATTAATGAATAAAGTGTTGAGGGAAGCCTTTTCTGACATTAAAACCATGGCTTAAAGAACTGATGGTAGGAATGTTACCTTTCAGTACACTTCTGAATTATCACTGCTGTTATGGCATGGCTTGACAAATACAGGACTGCCACCAGCTTGTCAGGTGACATTGAGAAAAAACGAGTGTCCCTAAAAAAGCTGAGATATAACACTATGAGTTTGAAGATTAGACATTTCTTACAAAAAAATTCTTAACCACTTTTAGTATCCTTTCTAAATAGATACCATGAATACGGGAAGTAAGCTCATTTGGTCAATACATGTCAATAATTATTCTAACTATATGCACTGATGTTTTGAGGTTGGTTTTGGTAGTAGTGTGTTTGAAAGTACACAATAGTCAAACATTTGATCAGGTATTTCCTTCTAAGCTAGAGACGTTGAAAATAACATAGGTAAGTATCTTTCGCAAGTACTTTTTATTATTTGGAGTAGTATTTGTGAAGTCATAGGAAATATTTTGGATTAAATATAAAAATAAAACTTAAACCAGGTATTTCAAGTAACTTTGTGCACTTAATTGCATAAATTTACTGCAAGCAAAAGAGAAGAGTAGTTACTAACAGATTGAGTAAGTGGTTATAGTAGTGTTGCATCTTTGAAAGCAGTCTGGTTGAAAATACAATTCGTTGAACTAGAGCGTAAGTTGAGATGAACTTTTCAGTAGAAATGATAGAAAATGTAGCTCCCTGTATCTGTTGACACTGGATAGCTATGTGCCCTATTAAAGACGGTCATCCATGCTGGAGTATGTAATATGCTCCTAAATATTTACTGTATCTTTGTATTAAAAAATCTTGTTAGAAATAGAATATTCTAAGTGGTTTGGTTATCTCATGTAGAACTAGCACCAGTGAGATCATGTTGTCATGCTTCTCCTTTAAGATTTTCAGAGAGAAGAAACTGAAGTAAATGCTGACAGCTGAAACTTTATAGCGTGTTGACCTTTGTTTCTACTGGTTTTGGTTTGGTTTCATTGTTATCTTCCAATAAGGGTCATAGAAGAATGAGCTGCGTATCCCTTTTTCCATAGACTGGACTTTTTTAATCTACCCATATACTGAATTTTAGGGGATAGCGTGACTCATTTGCTGTAACACAAATTAGTCCTGATTTTGGTCTTCAGTTATTAGACTGGTAATTGATAATTTCTAAAATTATATCTCCCCATATACAAAGGCAGTATTGTAATCCTTTGAAAAAGAGAGGGAGAGAGATAGCGGTAAAACAAAGTTGCTGAGCTTAAGCATTAATTCAGTGTATAATAAATAACCTACCCTGCTGCCAGAGGAGACATGGACTCTTTTGAGTTAATAGTGTTGTTTGCGTTGGAGGAACACTTTGACTAACAAAGCAAAACTGAGGCTATAATTGTGCCCTGCAGTTTGCCAGTAAAAACTGAACAGGGACAAGTTTAAAGATTGTTCATCTTCCTTAGGGACTGTAGTGAGAGGACAAGGGGTAACGGGTTCAAACTTAAACAGGGGAGGTTTAGATTGGATATGAGGAAG
>JANRGW010047689.1:0-14035 GCA_024733675.1 Psilopsiagon aymara
GTGTTAGGAAAGATTAATTTTATAGAACAGCGTGTAATGTAGTTAATCAAATAGTCTAATTGTAGTTACATCATTTAGTTATAGTTTGGACATGACAGATTTGAAACAAAACCCAATAAAATTAAGCACTAAGTGGCAGTTTTTCATTAGTGTAAAGCATAGAAGAATGGCAAAGTAGCCATCTGTGTAGTTGTGTACAGCTGTACTGATTTTGCGCAGCGCTGTGCCTTATTGCAAGAACCCAGTATCTGGCTCCTTCTTTTGACCAGGAGGCAAATCTGCTGGGTGGTTTGTTGGGGTATTTTTTTTAAGTTTTGGGGTTTTTGTGAAAGCAAAAGAAACATTCTGGTGCTAGCTAAAAAAAAAAAAAAATTAGATTTTTGGCCCAAAAAAGTTCAAAAGATATATCCTTGTGAATGCCATAGTAAATGGCCATGCAAAGTTTCCATCTCCTTGTAGCAGGCAATTTGTTTCTCAAACAAGGACGTCAGAAGTACAAGATGAAGTATAAGAGCTTTCCTACATTGTGGCTGCTAATGCTGCTTGGCTTTGATTTCACAGATTATTGCTATTAATTCCAACCCGTTTGTTGGTTAGGGCTTCACAAAATAGCCCAGAGTGAAACATTTCTGTCACTGTTGTCAGACTGCCCTTTAGCTCAGCTTTTCTGCTTTTACGACAGAAAAGTGCTTGCTGTGCTCTTGAGCTGCCCCAGAAAAACTCTTGTCTAGAAATATACATAGGTGGTGTTAAAAACTGTATAGACATAGACACAGGAAACATCAGGATTCTTGTGAAACGCAGAAACACCTACATGTGCACAGGCTGAGAATACTCTTAAGTCACATTAATTTATAACATATTTATATTCTGAGTTTAATGTCTGTTCCCTAGAGTTTTGAATGAAAATGTTGGCCTGTTACTGTGTTTTCTCTTCCTGTCCTTCATTTTGTGCTTTGCCCATCTGCTGTCCTCAAAGCATCCTGTGAAGCCTCCATAGGCCTGGAACAGCAGTCTGTTGAATCCTTCTACTTTAACTTTAGCATCATAGGAGACAAGCCCAGTACAGCAGCAACAGTGTGTGTGCTCACTTTGAGAATCCAGGCCAGTGTAGAAGTACTCCAGCTAACTAGTTTAAATTTGCATCTTTTTTACATCTGTGTCACAGAGGTGCCATAGGTCTCAAGACAGAAGATATGGAAGTCAAGTTTGCCTACAGGAATATGAAGTGCTGCAGAAATTACTTTCTCCATTAACTTGACAAACCTTGTGTTTATACACCAGAAGACCTGCTAATCTGGTGTTTCTTTTGGACTTCCCTTATTTATGTCACAGAGGCATTAGTTTGTGTCTCTGTGAAATATATTAGTTTGTTACCTCAGTATGCTCTGATCCTCTTGCCCTTTTTGTGTTGTCAGCTTGGCAAAGAATATCACCTGAAGTGCAAATACTCAATTTCCTGCTTTTCCAAGTGTAAGTGTTTGCCCCAGCATTGTGAGGATCAAGTGTGCAGTCAGTTGGAAATCCCTTCAATTTTTATGTCATTGTGAATTGTAGAGGAGTAACACACATATATAACATTTGCCCTCTTTTATTTCTGAATGGAAATCCAAAACACAATACCCTACAAGATACAACACTATTTTTTAAAACATGGCATTCGGTGAGCACCCGTATTTTTCCCGGTTAGCCAAAAACACTTCGTGGAACTGTCCCAGTGGCAGTGCAAGAGTGGTTGTTAAATTGTGGCACAGGAGTACACAAATGCAAGGATGCTTGTTCTTCACTAGGGACTTGATTTCAGCATGTATGGCTGTATTCATGTATGGCTTTTTTGGGCAGACCAGTAGCTCACTTTGTGCCTACAGTCCAAACCCATGAGAACAGAAGAAATGTGATCATAAAAAACTGAACAGAGAAGGACCAAGCTCAGACACAAAGGCACTCTCTGCCAATGTCTCTTTGATGTACCAGTAGCTGAGGGTTCATGCCTACCTTTTCCACTACTTAGCAGCAATGCTCCTTGTCAGTACTCATCCATAATAATAGCTTCCCTAGCCTAGTTGTCAGCAGTTTTTCAGTAGCTGTCTGGGCCCTTTTCACTGTATCACAGGCAGAAAGGCAACTTGCACTTTAAAAACATCTGGGAAGCCCCTTATTGTCTTCCTGTTCCCCCACTTCTTTTTAATTACCTATCCCCCAAGATGGAGGTGTTGCATTACAGCTGTTACTTGTCTGGATTTTACCTCAAGGCAAAAGCGCAGACAAGTATTAAAGGTAACAAGTACAAAGTCTGTGAATGAGATGCTTCACAAAGTTATCTGTAGTGTCTTAAATTTCACTCCCAGTGGTGTTAGAGATTGATTGATTCTCACTGCTTTTAAGGTCATTTTTGGTAGGCTTCCTACATTGAAATAGAAAGTGTAGTGCCTCATACATTCCGATGTCAGAGAGGTAGTTTATCATCTGTTGCTTGCATCCCTCACTTGTTCACAGTCTGCAGAAGTGGAAGAAATCAGCCAAGAATTTGGCTCCAACTCAGGAAAAGCTGGGATATTCTTAGCATAAATTATCTTGTGAACGTAACCTAATTGTAATCAAGTGCTGTTTTGGAATAGATTTTCTAGCTACATTTCAGTGGTTTAATAATCATAAGTTTTAGGTCCCTTAAGCAGTGATGTCATCATTATTGCTACTTTCTTTTTAAAAAATTTTGTATTTAGTTTGCTTAAGGTTGCAATTAAGAATGTTCCCTCCTTATTCTCCATCTCTACGGGTATAGATGGCCATGATTGTGGCAGAAGAGATCAGAAAAACGGCAAGCATTTAGGCAAGAAGGCAGGACCACAAGTGTGGCACACCTTTTTCCTCACAAAATGTGCAAAGGATTTTGCTGCCCTTTAGAGGAGAGGAACAAATGGCTCTCTTTTATCAAGGTCTTAAAAATTCCATAGAAGCTGAGAAGAGGATAGAGAAGTGAGACACAGAGCACAGTTCACTTTGGTGTTCAGAGAGGCAGAGTACCTGGCAGTTCAAGAAAAAATCTTACTCTGGTGTTACCTTGCTCCCTTTCTGGCAGCAGCAGCAGGCTATTTCATTCTCTTTTACTGTACCTGCCCATCAGTAAAGCCTTGGGATGTTACAAGTTGCTACCTTAGCATATGTTTGATTAATTACGACAGCAAGAAGGGGCCTTTCCAACAGGAATCACTGGCAAGTGATTCCCACTTAATGGGAGAACTCCTGCATTGCTGAAGGTCTGATATTCACAGAGTGGCTAAGGGATGGAGAAAACATTAGTGCTGTCATGTGGAGGATGCAAAAGTGTTCTTCAGAAATGTTTCAGTGCAGTTTCATCACAGAAGGAAGCTTTGCTAGACTGAGGACTAAGACTGTGTGTTTGGTTGTGGTACTGCAACGGATTTGTTTTTTTATCTTTAATCATTTTTACCATCTCTTATGCGGTAATAAAGTTTACTTTGTTGGCAGGCACAGGACTTAGGGCTTAAAACACATACCTTCAGTACTGATCTAAGGTGACCCTTTTGCTTGCAGCTGACATTGCTTTTAGCAACAGATCTGTCCAAAGGATTTCCTTTTTATTTTGCAAAGAAATGAGGGGAGAAGGACAAGGGAAAATGGGGGAAATGAAGTGAGAAGCAGTCACTTCTCCAAAAGTTTCTTGGGGAAGCAGCAGTTGATAATGGGCATAGTAATCTAGTTTCCTCAGTGCTCTTTCTTTCCATGACGAGACTCTATTTTGCTCTACATATTTAGATAATTTTGAAAGAATTCAGGAGATCATGTCAACTTCCATAAGAGTTTTGCGTGAGGAATAGAAAATGGGATTTACAGCATTTTTCACAGTAAATCATGGGTATCAGTTGTGATTCCAAGAATGAAGTGGAAGCTGTAACATCTAGGTTACAACAGTTTACTGAACTCTACACAGGAATAGCTGGGTTACTTTCACAATATGTAAAAAAATAATTGGCAAAACCACCACTTTTTATTGCCTGATTACCGGCCTGAGCCACTGCATGTGCTTCAGCTCTCTTAAGTTAACTAAAAACTGTCTGACTCCTACTCTGGACTGTTATGTAAATAAACATGGAAATAGTGACATACGTTCTCCATCTCCACAGTCATGTGCTATATCTTCAGTACTCGGAAATGTTGCTTAATAGGAGTATAATCACTGTTGTTGAAAAGTATATTTAATGATAAAAATAAGGGATGTGGAAGAGGCCAGGTTTGGCACCTAATGCAGTAGTGAGTTTATTGTGGGTCTGGCAGAAGTGGCTTCACTTTCCTGTTTACAATAGCTTTGACTTGCTGCATTCTTCATCTGTGATTCAGCAACTGGAACTACTCTGATCTGCAGAAAAGGGAGACTGAAATAGGTATCTTTCTTTTTGGTTTGGTTTTTTTTTTTTCTTTCATGCTCGTATGCACCAGCAGCTGCGGGGAGTGGGTGTTGGAGGCAACAGCAGAAAGGGAGCATTTTACATTAGAATAGTTAAATAATCCAGCACCATTCAAGGTTCAGTTAATATTTTGCCAAAGAGCAAATTCACAATTTTTGCCTGAATGAGGAGGAGAAGATCTGATGATGTGCAGTTTCTGACTCCTCCTGGGTTCCTCATGCAACTTTCTGCTCTTAGGAATGCCAGTTTGCTCATTCACTTGGAACAGAGAGTAATTTTTAATTATGCCTTTAAGTCCCAAGAATCACTGAATGTAAAACTGTGTTCAAGTTGCTGAGTAGGTGAACACAATGTAAATGGATCTTGAACCACCAGGTCTGCTTTTCACTGCAGAAACCTATCAGTCATGTGAAGCTTGGGGTACATACTTTATTAACTTCAAACCTCAATCCCTTAATTTAGGTTAAAGTGCCTTTGAGAGAAGTGATCTGTTGAGTTAGCCATGTAACATGAGATTCTTGCACTCTGCTTCTGGAAAAAAGCATAGGCTCTGCTGAGCAAACAGTCAGATTTGTGGTGATTTCAACATGTCCCAAGTGTTACAGGCAGTGGAATAGATTCTTGCTTCTGTCCAGCTCCTCTGGGTGTAGCACATCAGGATTTGTTATGGAAAACGTTTTTTTTTCCTCAGACAGAGCTTAGACTTCCCTCTTTCCAAGTAGTTCCCTTTTCCAGTTGTGGATAAAGGAGGACTGTTTCTTGCTTTCTGCTGTGTGCCTCTAACTCATGAAGAAGTTAATTGAGCAGCTTATTGTGCAGCCCAGACGGACCATTTTTACTCTAATGATGTATCTAACTGCCATGACTTGGGATTTGATCTAGGAATAATTTTGGTCCTTTGGGCATCTAATACCTGCTTGTTAATCCATCCTGTTAGGGAGGTGATGGATTGGTGGATCTGTTGGTACAATGAGGACTAATGAAAAAGTAAGAAAAAGTATGGAGTGACTTTGCTCATAACATGTGATCTGAATCCCACACTGCAAGTGTGTCCTTTTCTTAGTCCTCCCTTTTCCCTCATGATGCAAAGCCTTTTCTGTCAGCTGAAAGGAAGAGTAATTTCATGCATGGTGTGATAATTGTGCCAGGCCTGGAGAAAACTTGGGCTTCCAGTGCCTGCAGATGACACAGGTACTAGATCTCTGAAACAGGTATTTGCTCATCTGTGCGTAGCACAAGAACTACCCAAAATGCTGGAGTTCTTTTTAATGGAATTACTTTACATCATCCTGCCTGTATTTTTTTACAGTTTTGCAAAAGCAAAAATATAACTTCACAGCTAGTATTAAAATGTCAAATAGGGCAGGATGGTGATGCTCCTTTTGAGTATTTATATATCAAAGTATCAGGAAGCTATCCAGAGATCCAGGGCACTTTGAAGAGTACTGTTTAGAGTGGCATGTGATGTCACATCAGCAGTGATCAAGGTTTACTGAGGATGTGTGTCTGTGATTATGGTGAAGACCATGTCCAGAGAAGCCTGCTGTTTAGTAGTTCTGCTCTGAGCAAAGCATTTTCAGAGTTGTTTTTATTTCCCCTTTAAGTAAGGGTCTGATTTGCATATGAAGTTTTGGACAGGAAAACCTTCATTTGCACATAAATAAATTAAAAAATAACCTCTATTTTCATGGCAAACTTCACATAACCAGATAAATTATTTTTCCAGAAAGACCTTTCTGTAGTTTCAGAATTTGTTGTATACTTCTAGCACTATACATTTTAGAAATATGCAGTGGCATGAGACCATAAATCAGTATCCAAGCTCTAAAAGTCAAAAGTGTTGACAATGAGCTGAAATGCATTGCTAATAGGCATGTTTATGTTTGCTTTGGGCATGCCTTCCAAATGCATTACCAAGAGTAGATGTGATGTCTCTGCAAACAGCAAACCTGTAAACACGTTGTAAAATGTTGCTGATACTTAAGCCGAAAGAGCTTCATTTCAGTGTCATTTCTATGTATACAAATTGCACAAGTTGTCAGGGTATATCTTGTGAACTTTTAACTTGAATGAAACATGGAAAGGCATCCTATTAAGTTACACAGTACATGGAATCAGGATTTCCATTTTTTATTCCTGAGTAAGCCACATGCTTTGAGACAGAGATAAGTTATCCTCTGTAAAAGTATATATAGTAGTCTTTATTTTTATGATTTGTAAAACATCTAAAATACTTTTAAAAGTTCTGTATATAAACACTCACCGCGTTTTTAATGTATAATAGTTGCTTTTTAAAAAAAGGTTTAAAGCTAGGCTTAAATGGGTTTTCTTTATATTCTCAGTACTGCTGCTATTACCAAGGAGGATTTTTGCAGTGAGAATTATTGCTTTGCAGTAATAATTTCTAAATGTGCCAGCCCCATGCCTATTGAAGGATGCTCAGCACAGTTGTGTCTTATGGCCAGACCTCCCTTTGGAAGAAGGTGCTTGTAGGCATACTAACTTTTACAAGCTGTGATAACTCTTGTTCTTATATTCTTCAGCAGGCAGATTGTTGCCCACTGTGAATGCTTGAGGTACTGAGATGGGCTGTTCACTCAGAGGATTGCATCTTCTTCCAGAAAAATTTCCAGTTCTTCTGCCCCATGGGAGGGGGTCTAAGATTCTCATTTTAATTGTGAATAAGTTATTTCTGTTGCCGGTTTGTTATAGCTATTTGAAGTGCTCAAAGATCTACAGCTAGGTCGCCTAAGAGTGTCATTCCAAATGCTGCAGCCTACTTGGTAGTGGAATATTGCAGTTTTGGTGTCTGTAAACTCAATTAAAGGTTTGAATGAGCCCCTCCCTACGTGTCATGTATAACTATGTATAGAAATCGCTAAACTTCTAACTTGTTTCAACCTGCTTTCCCCAGTAAGAGGAAATTTGTAAATCTAATAAAGAGATGAAGCAAAATACATCGAGTAGAAACAGAGAAGACATCTATCTTGTTAAACTGCTAATCATGTTGCTGTGAGAATGATGCTTAAAGAATACTGACAAAGAGCAGATGGATGAGCAGGTTCAGTGCTGTCTGAAATTAATGCAGTGCACATGCTGGGGATAACAGGAGATATTAAAGAGCCGGAGTGCATGCTGAGACTTAGCAGAAATCCTTCCCTGATCCCTACACTTAAAGGCAAGCTCAGGGTTTTCCTTTGCAGTCTTTGTACGAGTCATGCATGTCAAAGATTGAAATAAAGCCACTTCCTTGCATTTTTTGTAATCCTAACATGCTCCTAGCTCATGTTTTTTTATGGCACCATGCATGTTGCAGACCTCAAAGAGGTGGATTACAGTATCTGCCAAAGGTTTAGATATTTTTTTCTTAGATTTCCAAAGGCATTTCATAGGCACAAAGTGCCTCTTTTGACAAACCTTCCATATAGGAGATAGAAAAAAAAAAAAAAAACACAAACCACCATCTTCCCAGATAACTTAAATTTGACAACAAAAGCCGTAACTTCTGGAGACAGCCTTTACAGTAGAGAACCAGGGTGTGGGAAGTCTTTGAGAAGCATGCTTAAAGATCTTCATGAGCAGGTACAGTTAGGTACAGTTCAGAGGCTGTGGTAGGTTTTTTTTTGTTGTCTATGTAGGGCAATTTTTGGCTTGTAAACGCAGGACAGAAACCCACAACCCTGGTTCATTGTTTGGTTTAGTAGAAGAGACTTGAAAAATACAGAATCTTGGGGCACATCCTCTGTCAGTGAGGAGGTGCACAAGAAGCCGGGAGGAAGCAAAGACAGGACACCTCACCCAAACTAGCCTAAGGGGTACTCCATACCACAGCACCTTATGCACCATATATAAACTGGGGGAGTAACCCAGAAGGCCAAGATTTCTGCTTGGGTTGAGCTGGGTATGGGTTAGCAGGTGGTGAGCAATTGTATTGTGCATCACTTGTATTCATTGGATCTTATTCCTCTCCCTCTTTCCACTTTGTCTTTCAAAAAAAAAAAACCCAACTCCACTGTATTTCAATTATTAAACTGTTTTCAACTCAACCCACAGGTTTTATCTTTTTGCAGTTCTCTTTTCCATTCCACCAGGGAGCAGGGAGGAGAGTGAGAGCATGTGTGTACTTTAGTTGCTGGTTGGTGTTAAAAAACAATGAGAGATGCAGATAGATGCAGGGTAGAAAGATGAAGCACAAGATAATGCGCTATAACTTCATAGAATCATGGAATAGTTGGGGTTGAAAAGGACCTTAAAATCATCTAGTTCCAGCCCCCCCTGCCATGGGCAGGGACATCTCCCACTAAATTGTGCCACCCAAGGCTCTGTCCAGCCTAGCCTTGACCACTGCCAGTGATGGAGCCTTCACAACTTCGCTGGGCAGCCCATTCCAGTGTCTCACCACCCTTACAGTAAAGAATTTGTTCCTCTGTGTGTTCTTCCTCATGAAGTGTTTTGCTTCTGTTTAGTAAAACAAATAAGCTTTATGTTCAGGCCCATTCATGGTGGGAAATTTAAAACATTACTGGTGACAAATACAGCTGCCACAGCACATGATTCACACACGCAAAGGTCAGAAATAATACATTTCTAATATTAGAAATGTTTTCTAATCGTCATAGGTATTTTTGCTGTTGCAAAAACACAAAAATCTTAGATGAAGTAAAATAGTGGAAGAAAGACCACACACCTTCAGGCTGTAGTTTTCCTCCAAGGGCATAATTGTGAGTTGAATTTGAGGTTTTGGTGTGGACTATAATTGAGAGTAATTCTAGGCACACACACTGGATCTTTCACACAACTTCCAACAAGTCAGTAAAAGTACAAGACCACACATGCCGAGTCAGAGATCCACATAACCCAAAATTCTCCTGTCCATGTTCAATAACAAAAAAATGATGAAGCGGGAAAAGAATTGAATACAAACATCCAATGATCATTGTTTAGAGATTCCATGACTTACAGGTTGCATCACTTTTAGTAGAAACCAGCAAACCAAAATAAGAAGAGGTATTCATGGTCTATTCTGATTTTGGGACAGATTCAGCACTGAATGTATTTCCATCCAGTTAGTGTTATAACAAGTAATTACAGTAGTATAGAACCAGTTTGATTAAATGGAAAACTAGGTATTCCACATGTAAGAACTTAGGGATTGAGTTGTAAAGAATATTTATGTATTTATGATTTGCATCAAAGTATAATTTCATTTAGGCTTTACACATATGAGGAAAAATGAGAATTAGAGAGTACAACCATCACAATAGTGGTGTATGAATAGAGCTCAAGCTGATGCAGGAGGAAGCAGGATATTGCCTAGCTGATTCCTGCCATATCCAGCAGAAGATAAACCATTAATCGGATCCTTCATTAATATGAAGTGTGGAAAAAGCAGCTCATGCCATGGATTACTTTGTAAATGTAGTTTGGGGGAGAAATTATGAATTAAAGAAAACACAAAATCCCTCAAATTAATCTTTGAAATACATGGAGTTTGACTTCCATCTGTCTTACACTAGGATAAATGAAGAATAATTACATTTTGGTGACTAGATATACTAGTGTAGTTGTAGAGGAAATTGAGCTTGCCTGCTCTCCCAGGATTTTAAAAGATTTACATTTTTAAGGCAGAATTGTTTATCCTTAAAGTTTGTACTTGTACAGTCAGAATAAGATTGGTGGTCCTGTGTCACAGAGTAGAATCTTTGTCACATGATCTCTACCTGTTTAAATCCAAACTGGTGTCTTTATGCCATCATGTGGGTGCAGTATCAGTTGGCTTAACTTTGCCTCTGGCTTTAGTATTTGTAGTCCTTTAATTTAAAATAGCCAAACTGGATAATATGTGCTAAGTGTTTGGTGAATCTCTGACATATAACATGATTTATGTTGTCACTTTGGCAATGTTAAATTCTTCTTGCTTGAAAACTAAAATAGCAAATTTACCATTATTGTAAGCACAAAGAGCAGAAGAATTCCTACTGCATTTGAGAGTATGTCCTTTGAATTTTTTGGTGGATTTTTCTAACTTTCTAGGTCCATTGTTCAGTGTCAGGCGATGTCTTGACATATGGTTATGCTATCGATACATATGCATTGACTGAAATGTTTTTATGCCTACTCTGTATGTCTTTGTTTCTAGCAGGCTTCTCTTGTATTTCCTCTTTAGTGATTTCTTTTTCATGCACAACTATTTTTTTTTTTTTGGATAGATGAAAGAGTAAGAAAGTGTGCTGCATTGGTGGCCTAAAAAGTCATTAAATCCTGTTGTGCGCAAATACAGAAGAGATATTCTGAATTTTCTTACATTTTTTCAGTTAGTTGCATACCTTTGGCAAGCATAACTGCGGAGGAAATTGCAAGAAGCATGCTGAAGTAAAAGCATGTATTATTTCATTCCCATTTCTGATCAGATGGTTATTTTACTGTCATTATCGTGGACAGTAGAATTGAATGTGAGCTGTTGGTGCATATCAACCATTTTGTGAAAGCAAGTTGTTGATGGCAGCTTTTATGTGATCCATCTTTCTGTGCCTGGGGAGTTTGGGGCATGTGCTTGTTTGAATTACCACACTAATCCTCACTTCCAGATACACTTTCATTCTTGTAACAAAGAGGTAATCCTCTGACGTAACTCAGTATTCCCATATCTGGTCTCAAGAGAAGAATTACACTATTAAAAAAAAAAAAAAAATCATTTGCTTGCTCTTTTCTTCTGGGCAAAGAGCAACATGGTTCATGTATAGGCAGTAGTTAAATCTCCTGCTGAGAAAATCTTACATGCATATGTGCACGAGTGTCTTCCTTGCTTAAAGACTGATACTATTAAAATTTTTCCCCTATTTTAAAATCTTACCATTTTTTGTCATTCTTGACAGTGCCAGATTGATGCTTATTTACATGGGAGTTCATTCACACACTGTTTTAAGCCTTTTCTACCATCACATTTTTGGCAAGGGGAAGCAAGCCTTGCAGGAAAAAAAAAATTGTTTTTACAGATTAGCACTGTAGAAGATTATCTCTGCCTGCAGTCAGTTTCTGTGGGTATAGGGAGCATGTCAGTGAATGCAGACTGATGACTAGAATGCAGTGAAAATCTGGCACTGCTTGATTCTCAGAAGAGACCCCAGAGAGACACCTGTGTAAGTCATGGATAGGGCCATATGTGCTCTTCGGATGTGCTTGCCCTTCAAGTTCTCTCTTCCCTCTGAAATGCAAGCCTGCAGTTCTGACTTGGGCTGTGCTGTAGTGTTGTCTGGAGCGGGAGGAGGTGGGTCTGCACCCTAGCTGGATCAGGTGTGGGCAAATCCAGTCTACAACAGATGAGTGAAGCCCTGCTGTTAAACAGCTGATTTTGACTGGTTGTAACCTAAATTGTGATGAGACTGACCTCTACAGCTGTGATGGAAAAAGGCAGGGGTCAGTATGCTTATCCTTCATTCTTAAGCCATCCCATGGTATCACAGGACAGGCTGTGTGATCTCACACACTTGGAAATATCTGTTTAACCAAGTATTACCTTGTGGAATTTTTTAATATAGGTTACATGGAGTTTCGTAGCTGAATACATCTAGAGGAGATGAGAGGTCAATGAGCAGTTCAGGAACTAAAGTTTAGAGAAAATTCTACCTAAAAATGCAAGGTAGAATGCAGTTCAGCTTCTTGGATAGGCACTGAGAAGCATCTGAAGCATACAAAAAGAATCAGGACACTTGGGGAAGTTGTCTTTCCCAGTAGAAACATTAATAACCATTTTAACAGTGTTATTTACCTCCTGCTGCTTCACTGCAAAGAGTAAATTGTAAGTGTAATTTCAGAATGAGCCACTTTTGTCAAAGCCAGGGTGATTAAAGCCTGAAGCAAATTACTAAGTTTGTTGTTAAAAATGCCGATGTCTCAGAATGGGTGATTATTTTTATCCTGCAGTTCTCAAACAAAATGAAAAAAAAAAAAGCTGCTGCTTCTGAATGTAAGGTGAGGTTGCAAGAAAGTTGTTTCATTGGGTTGTTTTAATGAAACACTCCATTTAGATGTTGTTTTATAGGCCACACATAGGAGAGACTAATTTATGTTTGATGGTACATGGAGGGCAGCTTTGTCATACAGTATGTCCCATGTGGTGCTTAACTTGCTGTCTTTCCTGTATCCCTTTGGAGGTACTTCACCACTTTTACATTAATAGTGAATTGGGTACTGATTATTTTTAACATGTCTTCCACAAATTACCAAAGGGAAGTGTTTCAGGGATTTCGGAGTAATACGTCTGATATGTACTGGACTGGAGATAATCATCAGAAGCGTGAGAGAATATTTCAGAGAAACCTAAGAAAGGGTTTTTTGCACAAAATGCAGTAAAGAAGGAGTGACACTACAAGTGGAATGCCTTGGATGGGGAGAGTGAGTGAACTACAGGAAAGTGATCCATTTTTGCAAATGCTTTTCTGAAAGTGTCATGGTTTAAGCCCAGCCAGTAACTCAGAACCATGTGGCCGCTTTCTCACTCCTCCTGTCTATTACTCTCCTGCTCCCAGAAGGATGGGGAGGAGAATTGAAAGAATGTAACTCCCATGGGCTGAGATAAGAACAGTCCAGTAACTGAGGTATAACACAAAACCGCTACTACTGCTACCACCAGTAATAATAATGATAAAGGAAATGACAAGGGGAAAGAATACAGCCGCTCAACATGCACCGACCAATACCCAGCCCTACCAAAGTGGTGTTCTGGGCCTTCCAGCTGACTTCCCTCAGATTATATACTGGGCATGATGTGCTTTGGTTACAGCACATGGTTAGTTGGGGTTAATTTGGGTCACATGTCCTGTCTCTGCTTCCTCCCAGCTTCCCCTCCTCCCTGGCAGAGCATGAGACTGAGAAAGTCCTTGATTGGCGTAAATACTACTTAGCAACAACTAAAAACACCGGTGTTACCAGCGTTGTTCCCAGGCTGAAAGTCAAAAACAAAGCACTGCACCAGCTACTAAGAAGGAGAAAAATGACTGCTGCTGCTGAACTCAGGACATACAGTCCAAAAACAAAAATGAAGAATTCCCAGCTGTAATTCTGATTGGATTTTTCTACCTGAAATGCTTTGATTTGTACTTAAGTCCTTCACTGCTTAGGCATTTCCATTTTCTTTTCAGAAGTGTGTTGAAAATACAGATTCATGAAGCAAAATTACAGCACCCAAAATCGCCTCTTAACTGCTAGCCACTTGCCTGCTTTCTTTAACATCACAGAATCATAGAATGTTTTGGGTTGGAAAGGACCTAAGATCATCCAGTTCCAAGCCTTCTGCCATGGGCAGGGACACCTCACCCTAGATCATGTTGCCCAAGGCTCTGTCCACCCTGGCCTTGAACGCTGCCAGGGATGAAGCATTGACCGCCTGATCAAGAGGACTCTGTGGATGAAATGCTCTGTAGAGAAACACGAACAGCCTCACGCTTGCAGGCATTTGTTCTCATGTGGGACTTCAACCACTCTGATATCTTTTGGAGGGACTGTCCAGCCTGGCGCAAGCAATCCAGGAGATTCCTCGATTGTGTGGAAGACAGCTTCCTTCTGCAAGTAATAGAGGAGCCAACAAGGAGAGGTGCCATGCTTGACCT
>JANRGW010047692.1:0-14774 GCA_024733675.1 Psilopsiagon aymara
CATAAAAAGGACATGGAACTGTTGGAACAAGTCCAGAGGAGGGCCACGAGGATGATCAGGGAACTGGAGCACCTCCCACATGAAGAGAGGGTGAGAAAGTTGGGGCTCTTCAGCCTGGAGAAGAGAAGGCTGCACAGATTCCTCAGAGCAGCCTTCCAGTATCTGAAGGAAGGCTATGGAGATGCTGGGGAGGGACTCTTCATTAGGGATGGTAGTGATAGGACAAGAGGTAATGAGTTAAAACTTAAACAGGGGAAGTTTAGATTGGATATAAGGAGGAAGAAGTTCTTTACTGTGAGGGTGGTGAAGCACTGGAATGGGCTGCCCAGGGAAGTTGTGAATGCTCCATCGCTAGTAGTGTTCAAGGACAGAGCCTTGGGTGGCACAGTTTAGCGTGAGGTGTCCTTGCCCATGGCAGGGGGGGTGGAACTAAATGATCTTAAGGTCTTTTCCAACCCTAACTATGCTATGATTCTATGACTCTGTCCTTGGATAGATGGGGACAGTATTTATAAGCAAATCTGCTGTCCAGAGCTACATCCCTGCCAGAAAATCATGTTTTGTATCAATTGATACATGTGATCTTCAAAACACGAGACAATTGAAAAACTGCTTGCCAGCCTCCTTCCCAAACAGAGGCAAAGCCATGGAAACCTATGCCTGTTACTGCAGAGACTGACATGACAGCTGTCAATCATTTTCATTCCTCACAAGACTGAGGAAAAGACTGAAGGATCAAAGCTGTAAAAACCTCTTCTGAGAGCCACAGGAAGGAAGGCTAACACAGTAAACATGAACTAGAGGTTTTAAAATGACAGAAATAGAGTAAGAAGTGTTTTTTCAAAGTAATTATAGACCTGGAGATCAAGAATTAAACTTCAGAATAAGCCACAACAAACATGGCATTTAACCTGGAATTTACAGTTAGCCCTCATTCTTCATAGCATGTTACAGGCACTTCTCCAGAAGATATGTCAATTAACCAAGCTGTGACCACCTACACTAGATAACTGAACTATTCTGCAAGAGAATACTTGGCAACCTGCAAGTTCAAGAGATCATCTGACAGGTTCATCAGACTAGAATACTGGAAGAACACAACTACCTAGACCAGTCATTCTTCACACAGGTCTTGCCCTAACACTCCTCACAAACATACAGGTCTAGCAAGGAAGGAAAATGGGAAACAGCAGTTTCTTTCTCCTAGTGAGTCAAAGGTCCCTGCTACACACCCTGGTCTTAACCTTCTCTGAAAGCAGAACAATGGACATTTTGCATTAAGACTGTCTTCTTCTGAAGCCCTAAGAATAGAAGATGATTCATCTTTCAAAGCCAGTACACAGAACTCAGGTTATAAAGAGAATCCTAACTGATTCTGAGAAATGGGACATTACTGGGTCACTACTGTAGGAAATTGCATGAAACACTGCAAGTATTCAAGGAAGCTCCAACATTTGTAACTACTTTGCAGAACCAATTCTAGCATGTAATTGAGCTAGAAGATTCCAGGCTGTATGCACAAGGTGTATATCCCACTACCATGAAATCATAAAAAGCACGAGCAAATAGAGAAGAGAAACAGCTTGCATATTGTTGTAGCTGGGTTTTTGTAGACAAGGCACAATTTTCCAGATGGATGAACCGCACAAAAGCAAGTGTGAAAGTGCTTGAAAAAAAAAAAATAAAAAAAGCACACAGGGCCAAGAAACTGTTCTAGCTGTTTTGTTTCAAAAAATAAACCCAAGCAGAACACATTATGGGAATGAAAATAATATACTATGAACTTTCTCAACGCAACTGAAAAGAAAACACCTCAGAAGCACCTTTCAAAGCATGCACCTTCAAACCCTGCCCTAATGACCCAGGCAGATAAGCCCAAAGGCAAGAGTGACCAAGACTCCTGACCTGACTAAGAAGTATTTCATTTTTCAAGACCTCATCAGATCTCTCTATATGGAGAGTTAAAAGAGTGAAGAAAGCATGATGAAAAAAAAGCAAGTAGGAAGAGATAAAGACATTAACTGAAACAGAGACAACCCATCCAAGGATACTGATTAACACAGACCAGGACAAAACACTGGAAAGAGGTGATAAACCTGAAAATCCCTACACTTCAAGATCAGAGATTCTTAAATCTCATCCCTTAAAGGATTAACTTCAAGCTTTGTTTTGTAAACAATAGAAAATTTGAGACGCTAATGAAGTGACGAGGAGAAAGGAGGGTGCAAAGGCACCTGAAAGACAGACAGGGGAGTTTGTTCTATTAACTGCTGGAAAGAGCAGGGATTCCTGTCTGAATCTAATCAATCTTCTAAAACTACAAGAAAGACTACCTGCAGATAAAAACAGGACTGCTAAGGAGGATTAGCCTGATATGCTGATGCAAGTGTGGGGCTCTTTTTAAATGCTGGACCACCAAAAGTTGGCTTTTCACATGCAATACAGTCTTTTATTTTGGGAGAATATCCATGCTTAATTTCAGACTTCTTTTTTTGAAGCTACAAAAAAGGCTCCACTATTACAGCTTAGGAATGTTACATTTTTAAGTTAGTGATGCTTAACTGTTATTTTTAAAGCATTCACACCTTGCCGAGATTAGGCAAGAGATATCAAAGGGAAGAGAAACTTTATTGATAAATAAGCACAAACAACAGCTCTGTAAGCTCAATTTGCTTTTTGGTAGCTTTGCTCTATTACTGGAACCATATTTTATGGCAGTCATTTCTTCTTTCAAAGGTACAACACTCAATGTACTCAATAAGGTATAGACATCGTCCCCTCAAAGTTTAACTAGTTTCCTGTTAACATGAGAAACAAGAACTAGGCTTACCTTATCAGCACACATTGCCACTTTAATGTCTTGTTTTGTAATCTCATAATGTCTTATATTCCGCACATAATTCCCAACCAGTTTTAAGATGTCTGCAGAAATGTATTCTAATACTGCCACTATGTAAACAGACACTTGGTGGTCAATTTTGTAGCCTAGAACTTCCTGAAAGGAAAAAAAACCCAACAAAACATGTTCCACTGTTATTCAGATAATGAAATAGACACCACAGGTTACAACTAAATCCAGGTAAGTTTAAGACCCTACTCAATAAACATTCACCACATATCCACAGTCCATTTTAGAAATAGAAACAAGTGGTCTGTAGGCCTGGAGAAGAAAGTGTTACTGTAGGTGTTGCTCTGTTGAAGTGACAATAGCCAATAACTGTGCCAAAACCTGTACTTAAACATTTAGGGCTATGTCCAGAAGTTTCTTGAGGGTTTTCTTAGTCATGCAAAATGAAACAAGAACAATCAAATTTAGAGCGAGTGAGTTCTAGGCTTTGTTTATCCTAGAGAATTAACTAATTTTAAGGGAAATAGGAATACAATTAAATGTATTTAAATGTAATAAAAATGCAATTAAATAAAGAGGAACACTTAAAACCAGTTAACAAATACAGATATTCTTAATCCTTTTTGTTTACATTTCAGGCAGCATACAGCCACTACATGAAACAAAGGCATCAAATTCTAACTGCATTCTAAAAGCAGGATTGCACCACTGCTTACCTTTAATAAGGGATGGATTTTTTCTACTGGGAGAGATAACGGATTTCTTCGCTTCCTCTTCTCAATAGCAGATTGGGCATCAGCTATTGCCCACTTGTCGATAGGATGGGGAAAACTTTTTTGAACACGATCCTTAAAAAAAAACACAACTAAAGGGTAAATCCACAATCTGCACAAGCTTAGTAATATTACTACATTACCAAATCACTTTTCATCACTTAATAAGGGAATATTTGCTAATGTTAGTATTTCAACTATGTAATGCAATATGTGTAAGTTTTATCATTTTGGTTCATGCTATTCACTACATTCAGAAGTTTGTATCAGAATATCATTACTAGAGAATAATCTAGTGCTCAAAATTTGAGAAATGCTAAGATTTAAGTTGCCATTGCAGGCAAAATTCTCTCCCTTTGTGCACTTGCCCAGTAATTCAGCATTTAAATACATGGCTGCGCTTTCTCCTCACACTTTATTCCCTGTACAGAATGCTCACTGAATGAGATGATACGAGTTTCCTGATCCACCTTTACTGATCGGGAGGTGGTCCAGATTGTGTGTGTGGAAACTACTCTGGTGATGGCAACGAACATAACAGGTAAAAATACGTCCAACAGCACCCACGTATTTAAAACTGTTTCATAGTCTGCAGTTGGACCACATATGCCCCAGTTTATTTACTCCTTCTAGCAGTCAGGCTGACTGAGGGCACCTACCCTCTCCTGCTGGAATTCGCACACACGTCTCTGGATGTTAAAAGCTTCAGTTTTTTGGTAGCCCTCGTGTTCACAGACACCAGAAATCTAATTTCTCTGATAACTTCATATTTTATTTTTCAGACCACAGCTCCCGCTGAGTGTTTCGGTTACAAATGCTCCCTTATGTAAATATGACCCCCATTTGAGCAATCATGAAATGGAGAAGATGAAGTTAATGACCTCTTACAATGATCTGGTACAGGACAAAGTACACAAAAACTTTCTAACAAAATAATTTGTACAGAATACAATTCTATAAAGGTGGTGCCCATCTTTGCAAAGTACAGGCTTTCCTTATTCTCACTCATCAAAATAAATCTTTAAGAGGAAAGCAGAGTTCCTGTAAAAAAAGTCTCATTCACTATCTCAAACCAATTCACTCCTCTAAAATAGTCCAGCCTGCTGACTGAACAATGAAGGTGTCCTGGGGGAATAATAAATGTGTATGACCATATAATTAAAGACAGCATTGTTACACACAGACACAAAGGAGGTAAACTGAGGTTGCTTGGTCACCTCTAATCCTTGCATTTCTCATCCTGATGTCACAGACTTCTCATGCAATGCTGTGCCAATTTTTTTTGTTTAAAAAAAAATAAATATTGAAAACACAGCATTAAACAATCTTCCACAAACCTCATCTCTTGAGCTGCCAGACCAGAATGATGGTGCATAATAGGCCAGCCATTAATGGGGACACTGGAACACCAGCAGAGGTGTCAGCGTTCAGAAGAGAAGAGGAAGCATGAAATTAATGAATCTTGAGCTCAGAGACAACTACTTTTCTTTTTTAATTGAGTTTTGATTTTTTATTGCTGGGTTGTTTTGGTTTTTTTCCATTAGTCCATTTTCTTCAGAAAGTGAAGAAGCTGCATCTTGTTTTGTTACCTACCCTAGCACAGGCACAGCCCACAAGTACTGAAAACCAACAGGCACACTGCACATGGAGTCTGTAGCTTGGCACTGAAATCTTCAAATCATGGTTAAGCACTAAGGGGTACCAAGATATTCACGCATTTAGAAGCATAAGTCATTTAGCTTAACTAATTCACTTCTCAGATGGAGAAGCTCTTCTCAGATCAAGCTCTCTTCTCAATCATCAAGCTGCTTTTCCAAGCAACAGATGTAGATCTTTGAAAAGGCAATTCTAACAGAACAGGTTCCTATACAGAGGAAAGAAGTGCTCCCTAACTCACTCTGAGAAAGTGACTGAACTATTTTTGTTCAACTTTCCAGGACAGCAGACTGTACATCACTCTAAATCACTGCTGAGACAGCAGCACAGAGCCTCAGACTAAGCAGCTATAGTGTGCATGCACTATCAGTGGAGAAAAAAAGGCCTATTGAAAGGAACCAGTCAGTTTTACATAGAGAAGCTACACTCACCATCTATTATATAGTAATACAGTTCAGAGATAGTTTTACTGTGCACTGAACAACAAATTCAACTGATAAGAAAATCAGATACTGAGTAACTCAGCAGGCTTTATGCAGAAGGTTCAGCTACAGAAATACACAATTACTGCTCTCCTTTTTACACTGTGAACGATTACTATATTAACTTTTCATGTAACAGTACAAATTATTACAGGTTTGTAATAGTTATTCTCTATACCTCTACATCCAGGAAACTTCTTGGCTGGGCTTGACACAACATATTTAACAACTGGAGAATTAACTCCTCCACATACTGCAATGCATCTTCAGTAGATGAAAGTTTAGGATGGACTTGCACCTGAACCTATAGGAAATAGAAGAATTCCAGCTTTGAGTTTTGCTCTTTCCCAAACCATATACTTTACTTGGGAAAAAAAAAAAAAAAAGAAAAAAAAAGACAAATGAGGCAAACAGCTCAGGAAAACCCAATCCAAAATAGAGCTCTATTAAGGCACCCCAGACAAACGTGAGTGAAACACTCACCTATACCTCACAGAAATACAATTGTTAAATGTATTCAAATCGCTGTGACATTTAACGCCAAAAAAACAGCTAATGAACAACAGTGCAATTAGGAAAACAGTTTTAAACCTCTGCACATATTCATCTTTGTCCCCTAGATCTTAAACCACTGTACAAGACATTTTAGACATGGGGGGGGTTTCTGCCTTTTACAACACATTGTTCATCACTCTATAATAATGAAATGGACAACTTTTTCACAGGACTACAGAAACAGCAATGGTTTCAGCAGCATTTAGCCTTCCAATCATTTAAACTGCTCTTAGGAAGCTCCCACTAAAGCTGGCTTCCAACTTTGTTTCCACACCAATTTTTAATATTTCAGCCTCTAGAGTGAAAAATACTTCTAAAAGGCCACAAAGTTGTCCTGATATTAAGTGGCAACTCAGAGACTTTACAGTTTGGCCTCTATACATTTACTTGTGTAAGTGCTTGTAATTTCTCACTGGTGTAAATCCACTGAGGCAGATCCTCCTTGCTGCCTTTATTTTCCAGACAGTGATTTAAGTTCCAAAACAAGCCTCCAGTATAGCTTTCATTGCACTTCTGTAGTTCACAAAACAAGCAGAGTTTTAACCAGTTTCAATTTCAGGTACACAAAACTCAGTGCCTCAGATCTTGAGAGGCAGTTTTAATCTCAATCTTACACTGATGGCAAATATTATGCCAGAGCAAGCTTACTGCTAACTTTCGCAATGCATCTTTCAAGCCTCAATTTCGTCATTTTAGCATTCCACTGTACACAACCCAAAATGCCTCCAGTTCTTCCAATCACTATCACAAGATTGTAACTACCCTAAGCCAAAACTCAACAGTCCAAATATCAAACCCAGGTCTATGTTCAAAAAATGGTACCATAATTATTTAATTTCACAGCCAAGATTTCATTCCTGTTTGCAGTTATATCAAGAATTAAATGTTATGAAGTTCAAACACAACAGCATCAAATAGAAAACTACTTGCCTGCTAAGGCACTCATTAGTTTGAAAACTTCATGCCTGGGCATAGTCCTGGTGCTCATATAACCACTACTGAGATTTAAATACACAAGATCATGCGCTTACTTTCCTGCAGACTGCATACCCTTATGCAGCAGGTCTTAAAAACACAACACCTCCAGAAGTTACTGCTTTTTAAACTTAAAAGCACTAGGACAAAAATAGAACAGAACTTCTCTCCATTTGACAAGCCAACGCAACTACTTTGATTATGCCAAAAGTTTCACTTTTCCTAAGAAGTTCACTGTACACAGCTACAGAGTGTGTTTGCGGTGGTGCCCGAGTAACAGCATGCCCAGAAGTCCCAAGCATTATTTACAATTCAAACACTGACATGTGAAACACTAACAGCTTGGAACACCTTAATACCAGAAATTACAGACTTGCAGAAGTATTCTCTTAAAGACCAGAGCTGATCTGAGCTGCCTGGAAAATGCTACCTTTAATGTTTTGCTGGGTTTTTTTCTAAAGCAGAACTGAACAATTTTCTGCCACATTCTCCCTACAGTATACTTTGGCACTTCGTATCTCGAGAAGCATTAAATTACCAAGTCAATCCAACAGTAAAAATACAGAGAGATGAAGAGCAGCTCTAGTTTCTCCTTTAGAAAACAGACTAGACTTAAGTAGCCTCATGGCAACTCTTTCAGTCTAACAAAAAGTCTATAGGAATAAACAAAAATATCACATCAGGCTGTGACCCGAACCATCATCTGTAGTCAGCCGAAGCAGAGTCAACAATAATCTACTCCTAGTTCAGGAGATAAAGTTCCAAACATTTTTCCTAAGCATTTATGTTTGGGAGGCAATTACATCATTCCTCTCACAGGCCACCGTCTTCTGGCACTTTCAAGCTCTAATTTAATAGACTATCCACCTCAGCAAAGGAAAACATCATGAGGTGTCACTGGTACGCCAGTGTAGTTTATCTATATTAGGTAGTAAATAAGCTTCATTGCTACTTAAGTGAGATTTAGTATCATTTAGAGTTCAAAGTCACACAAGCGAAAGCAAGAAAACAAGGAGACTAACAAGTAAAATTACAGGATAGCTGGTGTACAATTATCACAGGAACGCGTAATTTCAGTATCTGCACTACTGTAGCACCTAAAGGCCCAGACCAAGAGCTTAACAGTATTATTTCAGGGTACTCAACGCCAGCCAGTCCCAAGAAGTCCATTATCTAAGACATGATGCAAGACTGGGTAAGATGCAAGATTTAGTAAGAGAACACAAGAAATGAGAACATCGGTTAGCATACAGCATCACGTGGCCAGTTTCAAAAAGAAGATCCAGTTACCAGGGGGTTTCCATCTTTCTCAAAGTCAGCTCAGATTTTTTTATTAAAAAAGCTGGGCCACCCTGCCTTATCATCCTTGAAAAGGAGGAGCATGGCTTGAATCCCACCAGATCCTTCACAGTCCTATGTTAGGAATACACATGACAAAAATAGACTAACAACTTCTGAAGTGTAGTGATGTTTAGATAAGATTCTTATCTTAAATCATGACAGAACCCATGCCTTCCCTCCTACATACCCCCCCAAAGTGTCTATCTTATACGGGAAATTACTAAAAGAGCAGCTTAAGATCTCTTCACAAAAAGCTTTCAATAATTTGAAATATCCCAACAAAATCTAATGGGTAAATACTGTCTGCATCAGCTACAAATCCGTACCTCCGTGCCTCTGTTTTCACTCTTATGATCACCTTTTTAAAAGGCCAATCTTCTCAGTCTTCCTTAATTCTCAAACAGGAAAGATCAGGATTTTCTTTATTTAAAGATAAGCTGAGCCATCATTACTTGAACAGCTTTTTCATGCTGTTTAAGAACAGGAGACAAGGAGTGCCTGCTCAGAAAAATCCTTAGTTGCCTTTTTTTTGCCTCCCCTTAAAATCAACAAAAGTAAGGAATTCCTATCAGGAATGGCAACAGCTTTAAAATTAAAGCAACCATAAATCTGAACTGCCAGGGAGTCAATGAAAGCAACTAAAAAAAAATGTGCCTAATGAATAATGCAAAGATAAATGTATCTGACCTTACTATATAACCCGTAGCAACTTATTTTATATAGCTTTCTCAAGCCATCCCTTTCAAACTCTACGTAACAAATCAGAACATAAACAAACACACTAGCCTTGTGCTAAGCACCTAAACCAAACGCCGAAACAAGTTTCAGTTAAAGGACTGCAGATCAAACAGTTTCAGCTTCCACAGAGCCTTGGGCTCTGACTGGTCCAACACAAACCCTAGGCTGGTCGCAAGATGACCCAAACCTGGTGCTGGACTGACACTCAGCAGCTCAATTCTGCACTAGAAAGAGGTGTCCAGCAACGTGTAAGACTTGCACAGTGAATTTAACAAACTGACTGATACTAAACCACACTTCCTCAGCAACAGTTTTTGGTTAAGCCTTCCTCAAGCAGCCATGAGGAAAAGCCTACCTTATGTCAATTGTGAAGCTGAAAAAATTTCAACTTACCTACCAAAGACTTCTTAAAGAAACTTCAAGTGTTCCACAAAAACAGCAGCCTAATGCTCCCAAATCATCATTAACAATCAATGCAATCAGGCAGTTGCTCTGCTAAATCCAGAACACACCAGAAAAATCACAGATGTTAAAGGCTCCAGAGAGAACAACAAAGAAATGAGTCTCTAAGGAGCAGCAGAAGCTCCAGTAGCTTCAGAAAAGCAGGTAACAAGAAAATCACTCTAAAGCTACCTAACAAACTTAAACAAAAGCAAAGCATCTGCTACTGTTTGTTAGGGATAGGTTTTCTTCATATCTGGGCAAGATGACCCATCTATGGGGATTCTGGCAAGAAGTTACAGTCTGAATCAAAATCCAATGGTGCTAAAGAACAACTGTGCTTCACTGCTGAGTACAGGTACTGCCACACTGACAGTTTTCCTTGGTGGGGACTGAAGTGCTTGCAAGGAAGTGTCTGAAAGAAAAAACCCCTTTATATTTACCACATCATTTTGATAATAAAACAGAAGCTGTAATGAAACAACAGGCCAAGCTGTTTCCAAAGCACTATCAAAGAGGGTGAAACTTTACTGACTACAGGTTTTTCCCTACACCTTTCCTAAACCTAAAATTTTCTAAACCTTCACAGACGGAGTTTATTCAACTGATTATCAGCAGAAATGACTTGGCCTCAGAGTATGAATTTCTGTGGGAAAAGAAAGAGAATTTTTTTCACCTCTGTAACTTCATAAGTTGTCAGTAATGTGAAAATCCTTACTTTTACTCAACATATCTTTTGCTAATTTTTCCCCAATGACTACACAACTACTGACAAGCAAGTAACCACTAAAACAATCAAGGATTAAGTATTTAACGTACAGCTTGCATAGACGAGTGTTCTCACAGCACAGGCGCTCCATAAAAAAGGGTTTTATTTTCTATTCTTGTACATCTTTGCTGACACTTGGCAACCCTGCCCATGTTTTTTTATTCTGATCAAAAAATCCAGTAAGTTCAACCAAATACAAATGTCTTGGATCTACACTTCAGCAACAACTCAGAGGCCACAAGACTCAGATTTTTGCCAACATTTCTCTTGATGTACTAAGGCAGCAGTATTAGACTGCACCAGCGAGAACACGAAAAATGTACAATAAAGACCTCAACCATAGGAGAATCTTGACTTTATCCTCCATGGCCACCAGATCACAGAACCCAAAGGAATCAGAAATCAAGTATATTCTACATCTGCAGTGAAGCAGTGCCAAGATTAAGAAATGCATTTCTGAGCAGCAAGTGGTAACTGGATTGTCACTGATTTGATGAACTAGGCAATTACAAGTCAGGTAGAACTGTCTTTGTCAGCCACAGCTCCCTGAGCACTCTGTAGTCATTGAAGCAGGTTTTCTTGTCTCTTTTGCTCCATGAAAGGTACAGAAGACTGACTGTACAATATATGGAGTACCTGAAAGCACACTGTCTGGAACAGCTTCTTTAACTGAGGAAGCAAACCCCCTCAGCCACATCAATCCAATCATTTTGGCCACAATGAACTCGGGCAGCACCCCTTGTTAATTGCTCAACTGATTCCAAACAACTCAAGGTACACAAACAGCGTAATATCCCTGTGGTAAGAAAGTTCTTCCGTTTTTACCTCAGTCATTGAGTTGCTCATGGTATCAGTAAGGAAGATATGCTCTCTACTGTAAAAACCAACATATCAGTTAAGAAGCAGGTCACAGGTATACAGAAAAATTCTGACCACATAAACAGGAGTTACACAAGCAAGATGAAGCCAAAGGAAAGATGTTTAGGAAGGGCTATCAAAAAAAAATATATACATTTTATTCTGGTCATAATCCATTAGGGAAGGAACACCAATGTTGGAAGAGGCTCCACGTTGCAGGTGTTCCTTCTGAGTCCATTTTGCAAGGTTTATTAGAAGTCTCCACCTTCCAGGCACCCAAGAGCTCTGGTGTTTCACGTGTCTTGAATCCTCTGTCTTCAGCCAAAGCATCTCACCTTCTTTACATCTGCATAACTACAATTTCAGACACCAGCTGTTACTCTTACTTCCTTTTCTTGCACTTCATCACCACAATTACTGTCTTTCATCACAACCTGGGATTTCTGCAACACTCCTCTTTTGCTGCTTCAAAATAACAGTGACGAGGCAGAGAAGCACCTCAGTACACATAATTTTCTTCTAAACCAAGTACAGTGGAGTCTATCTTGACAGCATCTGAAACAAAATTAGAAGATAAAGGATGACATTACAATCTGAATGGTACAAGAGCTGTTTTTTGTAAACGAAGCTGTTTAATGCAAATACAGTTCCACTGTTAAGGTTCACATCTAATGAAATACAAGGCGTGCTCTCCTAAGAATTTGTTAACATAGGAAGAGATTATTCTTAATTCATATTCTTGGTTTTGCTATTTGATTTAAAAAAAAAACAGAATCAACTCATTAGGAGAGACAGGAGAGAAAAAGCTATTTGCAATGATTAAACAATACCTATTTTTTAAGCAAGTGATTCTGAGGCCGTAGTTTTAGCTCCCCATTATAAGCCAGCTCACAGTTATAAAAGGGCAATGGCATTTTAATGATTCAGTATACCTGTGGCAGCTTCCCCCAATAGCTGCAAACACTCCATCCTGGTACATATACTTTAACAATGTTAAATTAAATGCCACTCTCCTCATCAGAGAGATTAATTCTATATAGGTCTTCCCAAACTATTAGTACGAGGTCTCATTTCCAGCTATGCAGGAAATCATCACAACCCTGATCATGCATCTACCTGCTTTCATGGTGGAGCTCAGAAAGCAGCTTCCTGTCACTACCTGAGAATGAGTGCCAGCATCTGGTCAGCTAATGAGGGAAACGAAGGAAAGGTTCTCCTTTAGTAATCACAGGATGTACATGAGCTTCAGGTAATCCGAGTCATACTGAGGCAGCATGCTCTGGCAATTCAGCAGACAAAGCCACCATGTACTAGTTTCCCTCCAGGACAGTTCTGCCCTTTGACCTCACTGGCATATGCTACCACATTCCCCACTTTTCTAGTGCCACATGCTGGCCTCCAGGTACAGCTCAGGTCTCTGGCTAGCAGAACAAGGGGTCAGTGTCTCAAACCCACTGGCTGCAAAGCTGCAGTTTTGCACCTGTCTTGTGAACAATGGCAGACAATTGTCAGAGCAAGCATGCTGTAATGTTAATAGCTTTGCCTGCTGCTTATGACAGGTTTGCTACTTTATGGGGCCTTTATTAGGGCTAAACACCCTAATCAACAATACTTTATCTATATACATTAGTAAAACACTCAGATTTCTCCATTAATGAAGCAGCTGTTTAGATAACAATTTAATGTTTTCATCTGTTACTGTATAGTTCTTCTGTAACTCAAGTAGTCGGCTGCTCAATAAAACAAAGGACAATACAGGCAGATTTTCCATTTCTACCTTTAAAGGGTCAGCACTAGCAAGCAGCAGGACTGTACTCTTGGCGAACAGGGGGCAATAGCCTCAGAGAAGATCAGAAACAGGTGGTGATGTCATGAAAAAATGAGGTCAAAAGAGTTAACACCTGCCAGACAGTTGCAGATTTGAATGTGAAGCCTTCAGAACTAACTGCACCTCACTCTTGCCACCCTTCTACCCACAGTAAGAAACAGAGCACAGCACAACATAACCAAGGCAACTATACCTTGCAGGGCCAGTTTGTCATCCGTGGTAGCTTGTCACCATTAGGCTTCACTGTTGACTTCAGACTTCACAGTTCTTTCCCTCCCTCAAGGAATTTATCCAGCTGCATCTTTCATGCAGGGTAACTCCACAAATAGCTTGTGTTCTTGGGAAGAAATCTTGCAGTTCAGATGCAGCAAGTAATTCCAAAGTCTCAGCTCATACTTGACTCAAATTCTCAGTCTGTGTCCTCCAGTAATTAGCAGCGAGGGTCATCCCAAATTTAATAAAGCTCTGCTACACCATGGAATAAACCAACCTCCAAAGGAATGAGCTCTTGCTGGTTGAGACCTCGGGTAGCTCCAGTTTCCAAGCAGGCTGGGTGGCTGTCCAAGTGCTTACAAACACCACAAGCGGCAGCGAGTTGTACAGTTGGCTCAGATGCATAGTTTCAAAGAAGTGACTACTGATCAGGGATAAGACATTAACAGTACATGCAATGGATGATACAAGTAAAAGGACTTCCAAGAACTAGCTGAAACCACAGTGTTGGAGACCTCAAAGCGCATACCCAGAACAGGGAGGTAATACATTGTAAGAGAAAATTAGGAAGAAATACTGAACCAGTACGACTGCAACAGTGCAGACTTCCAATCCATATAGGGGATGAAGAATACCAACTAGCCCTAGCAGCAAAAGTTGCTGTTAATCCCTGTAACTAGACAGACTCATAAAGCACTGCTGTGTACAACTAAAAAGCAGCAAGTTCTGCAACCCGAAGCCAGTTCAAGCAGCGGTGTCAGAAGCCTCTTGTTTCTTAAGCCTTCTAC
Source organism: Psilopsiagon aymara (assembly GCA_024733675.1). NCBI lineage: Eukaryota > Metazoa > Chordata > Aves > Psittaciformes > Psittacidae > Psilopsiagon > Psilopsiagon aymara. The sequence goes on from JANRGW010047692.1 coordinate 14,266, forward strand.
TTGCTGGGCTCTGGCTGCAGAAGTGGAAGAGGAGCCCTCACCATGTTTTCTCTCCTCCAAATACTTTCCACACCACAGGCGCAAGCTTCACCATCCCGAGGGAGCAAGACATGCTAGTTTGTCCTAATGAAGCGTTCTCAGCAAAAAAGTATTTCAACTGAGGGAAGCTTAACTGAAAGTCATTAATACCGAACACTAATTAACCAAAATTCTCTTAGCAGTTCCTCATAACGAACCCTCCCCGAACCGTGTCACTTCTGGGATGAAGGAGCCCAGCAGAAGCCTGCAGCAGCATTACTTGTTTCCTTCTCGGCGAAGGGGGGCCAGGACCCGCCTGTCCTTTAACCATATTTTATCTACACGGCTCCATCTGTCGCAGCATCGCCCCAGCGCCGAAACCCGCGCAGGGCCACCAGGACCCCTCGGCGGCACCCGCCAAGGCCGGCAGGGTGGCACCGCCTGAGCCCCGCCGAGCCCGGCAGCCGCGCTCGGGGCGCCGGCCGGCGCCG
>JANRGW010047694.1:0-47697 GCA_024733675.1 Psilopsiagon aymara
GGCAGAGAGGAGGGGACACACAGGACATGACTCCTGTTAGAGTCCAACAGTAACGAGTGTCAATTGAGAGGTCTTTTAAAGGTCAAAGATTTAGCTTAACCTGTCTAATGCAGGGATACTGTACGCACAGTGATTAACCAGCCAAAAGATCGCATGCTTTCAGTACTCTGAACTGCAAGAGGAGCACAGGAGCACATACTTTAAAAGAAGAAAGTACTTGACAAACCTATCAGAGTTTCTCTGGCGCCCAGTGGAGCTCAAAGGTATTTCCTATGAGGAATTAAGAATAAGTTACACACTCAGCAAATGGCAAACAACTATTGAAATTAAACTTCAGGAAGCTGCCAAAACCATTCTCATTAAAAAAAAAAGAGAAAAGTCAGGAACCCTTCTCTAGAAGTCAGGAGCCCTTCTCTAGTAGAAAAGCTTATCAAAATCAATCCTTCCAGCAATGTTTTCTGCTTTAACAACTGAGTGTTTTCTGACAAAGAAATCATTCAAAAATAATTGAATGGATATTCTGCCTTATTTTTCTCCACATACAGAAGTAATTAACATCAGCAGAGGTAAGCAGACTGAAAACCACTTCCACAGACCTGAGCGGACCAATATTTAATTTAACATTTACTACAGCTATCTGTCCATAGAGAGTATTACAGCCTTGCTGCTCCTCCAAGGAGCACACTGGAAAACATGCACATCTCACTTCTGCTTTCAGGAAGAAAAATGAGTTTTCTTAAAATTTAAAATCTTAAAAATCTTAAGAATTCATTATCTTACAAATCCTTTACTGACACAATCCTGTTGCCGACAGAATCTGTGGATGCTCTGTTAATTTTCTGTCCTTTTTAAGTAAATGTTGTATGCATCTGGAGGCTGGGATAAATAATCTTTTTTCTAAAACCACATGTGAGCAGGACTGGGTAGATGGAAAAAAATATTGAGGAGTGGGAGGAGGAGGAAGGAAGATAATTTCAAAGCTTTAATTTGAAGGTTTACTATGAGTATAGCATCCTAGAGATTGGTTAAGTTTAAATACTGTTAAGTTCTGACAGAAGCAGTTGTTTCAGAGATACTTGTCTTAGTTCTGTGCACACATTTAAACACCATGAGTAAGAGCAGAATTTCCACCACAAAATTCATGCTGGTTTTCGACTTTCACACCTTAGACACAAGGAGCAGTTTGCAATTGTAAGATGACAATTACTACTTTAAACCTCACCTTTCTTTGCTTTCCTTGTGAACTTGAAGAGTCACTGCTCACGCTTTCTCTGTGGTTCAAGTGCGCAAAGGGCCTGGCTGCTCCCCAGGACTCTAAATAACGTGTCATCCGAACAGATGCTCGCATCTTCAGCCCATCATTAACTCTTGTTTTAGGGAGATGGTTATTTGCTATGCATTGTTTGGACTACCAGAAAACACATACATTTAAAAACAAGAAAATTACACCAATTACAAACAAATGAAGCTCTGTGTACTTTTGTAGTTTAATCTAACTATTTAGTAGGACTCTAAACACATACCAGCAATGTGTCAGTCAGCCTCAACTCCTTTATCTCGTTTAATTAATGTGAGCTAAACCAGATCATGATGTAATTAGTTGGCTCCATCTGCCTTTACAAGCCTTCACTTGTAACATTGCAACATTCAAACTTCCTTTTTTATTTACAATGTGAGAGACTGCAGGATCTTACGAATAGATAAAAATTCCTTGCAGTCAGCACCTCATCAGGGGAAAAGATTCCCAGTTCCTGAGCTGGGGCGTATCAAAACAGCAGTTAGGAGAAGATCCCACAAATTACAGACTCAACATTAGATTATATCCCTGCGCCACAGGTAATGAGTTAGACAATCTATACAGGGCACACAGCATTACCTTTGTGGGTCAACAAGGAAACTAAAACTGCAGAATAAACCATTATGTCAATCACTTGTTATCCTCTAACATTTCACAGCTATCTTCAGGTAAGCAGGGACCATTTTAATAGACTTAGAACCTTATTCTGAGGATATGCGCTGTGTACATGTAGGGAGGGCTGCCATGTTGAGTACACAAAACAAGCAACAAAGATAAGATTGTGTTCTTGCTAATTAAAAGTGTCTCTATGCTGTTCCTTCTTGTAAAGATCGTGAAGGAAAGAACTTTGTCACTTTTATTCTTTTTCCTTTTGAAATATTTTACTCATCAACCACAAGCTGATTCAAACCTGCAATACTCCAGGTGTCTGCAGTTACCAGGCTCTAAAGGGACACCAATAGTTGCTAACTTTATACTCCGAAAAGAAGGTGACTCTCACATCCAAGACAGTGAGGAAGATGATGTCAGAAGCTATTTTACAGTGAATATCTTTCTGAAGGTGGTCACATAGTACAGGTATTCTTTCATGACTTCATTCCACCCTTTGACCTGTATTTGTGAGAGACACGCTTCACATAGTCAAATATGTATTTTTACTCTGAGTGGACCACATAAGAAGTTTCATCATAACACTTACTGCCTTCAAGCTAAAGACATCTTATAAAACAGTAGTATGTGCTTTAAGACCTGAAGTCCCAAGCCCAAGCTACTCAGATGGCCCATACCATGCTTCAGTTCTGCTGCTGAGCTTAAAAGGTATATGTACCACAGTCATTTATGTCATTAAAATGTATGTATATATTTGAATAAATACACATTTAAAAACAACCACATACCCTTGGATCAACCACTAAGTAGGTTTTGATATTCATAGATTCAAGGTAAGGATCCCTCAGGTGTCCATTCCCTTCTTCTACTTCATATGCTTTGCCTAGGTGATTCAATGTTGCTTCAGTAATGTGTACACGGCTGAGAAGGGGAGAAAGAACAAGAGATCCAAACATTTACAGAAAGGTCACATTAAGCATTTCATTTACATTTCAATGGCCACTGCTGACATTTCTCCTTTTCAGTCATCTTGTGCTTTGGCAGCCAACTGCAAAATCCTGACAGTGCTTGAAACCGTATTTGCAAGCCTTTATTGCAGTTCTTCACAGGGCATCTTCCATAGAATGCTGAGAAAGACTTCCAGAATGAGATAGCATCAGTATAAAATTAAATTAAAATAAGCAGAGATATTTAAGAAACAAGAATAATGTGATCAAAGGAGATCTGATGACTGACAAGAAAGACTTGAAGGCAGGTTGCTTCAATTGCAAGAGCTGCAGGGAAAGCTTAAAAACAAAGCACAAGGGAGGGCTGTCTCATGCTAGAAATGCATAAGGAGGGGAGAAGACGTTTGGGGAAAAAAAATGGAAAAGTTTTTTTGTTAGCTAGGAGCATAATTCCAAAAGCCTGTCTTGCGTGAAACAATCCAAGGACAGCACAGCACAGCAAGAACAGCAGCTTGCTTATAAGGGGAGCAGCTGCTATTTTTTTGTACCCATTCACACTTTCCCTTTCATGTTACTTAGTTAAGTGTCCTGAATCGCATAGTTCCATAATAAAGTATAAGTAATATCTTTCCATAGAATTTCTCAAAAAGAGACCTGAATGTGTTCATTAAATAGCATTTCTTTTCTTATATTCTATTTTTTCTGTGTTATCTCACTTGTTTTATCTCACTTTTCTTTGGCTCAGAGGGGTTAGACACTGCTGCTGCTCCTTCATCCATCAGCACAGAGCTGGGGAGGAACATTCCCAGAATGGAAGCTGACAATGTGCAGCACTCCCACATAACTATAGAAAGCAAGGGTACCACTATCCCATCTGCCTCTGCTTCCTTATGCTTCATGAAGGTTTTCCTGGAGATAATTTAGCTAAGATCTGGAGACCACTGGCTGTGGCTTCTGATAAGGGAGACGAAAAATTCCTCAATACTTTTAAAGCCAAAAGGTACGAGTTCTGGAATATACAGGATGCATGGGTTTATTTGTTCACTGCTAATTGCCTAAAAAAAAAAAAAAAAAAAAAAAAAAAGTGGTCTTAAATTGTTACCCTGATTATGCAGTTTTGCAATCAAGGTGAATCTTCACACCCAAGATTTTAAAGCTTGCCTTAAAGAATCACATTTTTCCCACTGAGCCAGGGTGATGTCTGTATTAACTGAGCCTTTGCAACACTCATGTATTACAGCACGTTTTCTGTGCTTTTCCACCTACCTCAAAAGGCAATGCATTTGTTCACTATCCCCATGTTCCATTTCACCAAGCTTTCTCCTCCTTCTTCCTCAAATCACATACTGCTGTGGAACATTTCAGATCTTACCGCAAACTTCTTCCCTTTTAAATTACCGTGCCAATGATTTCTCAGCAGTTACTAACACTTATTGGATTCTGGGATCAGTACATAACCAAAATTGCTAAAGCTGCCTCTCAAAGGCAAGATGTAACATGCACCATTGCACTTCCTATGCTAGTGCAGAATACCTACCCTACTGCATTCAATTTCCTATGCTCACAGGCCTGAGAATACCACGTTCTGACCCTTCAGGCATATAGATATTAGAGAGAATGGGTCATAATTGCATTTTTAAAGTTTGGTTTTATGCCAGTCCTTTCTGTTTTGCTAGTGTAATACATTTTTAAGAATTCAAATAATAAAATTGGGAAGATGAACAAGAATACTCTGTCAATGGAAAGAAAATATTTATAAAGTGATGTTTTCCTGCATCTTTTCAAATGTCTTTAGAATTCCTTCACTTATAGTACCCCAAAATAAACATACTTCCTATTTTAAATAAAAACCCGCAACTGCTCCTAATGACAACACTTCTGCTTCCAAAGGAGCAGGAATAGCTAACATTGGAATGGGGAATCCCAGACACATCTTTTTTCCACAGAGCAGGAAACAAATATAACATTTGCACAATGAACAAAAACCCTTCCTCCCTGTGAGGCTCAGTATTCCACAGGTCGAAGGTTTCCTTCGGCTAAGTTTGAACCATGTGATAAGTGAGTTCTAGACATGTATAGATATAGAAAGCATTAAGTGCAATGTTTCTGAATCAGCATGCCAACCAACTTTAATCTTTAACAGATCAAACATAAGCATGCAGACTGTAATGGAATAATCAAAGTTTCCAAGATTAGCTAATGGTCCAAAACATGACTAAGAAAATGACATCTGCATGCCATATTCAGTCATGTTGTTTGCTTTACCAACAAAAGAAACTTTACAACTCTGTATTTGTGTTTAATCATGCTGAGTCAACACTCTGAAACACTCAGTGTGGATGGTGTTGCAACTCTTAACCAAGCAACAATCCATTTTCTGTTTTGAGCACCAATGCAAGAAAATAATTTTGTATTCATACCCCCTTCCTGCTTTGCAGAAATTAACTTTTAATTTACAAGCATATACCTAAAAGCTGACTGAAGCATAGAAACAATAAGAAACCCTTTCATGTGCCTGGTTAGAATCACTTTCTAAAAGAAGCCAATACTTTGATGCTTAAACATACACCCACATGAATGTCATTAAATTAATAACTGCTAATTTGCACCCACTATCAAAAACCTACAAAATCACAGGCTTATTTGGTAATGAAAAATGGGAAACAATATGTGTGAGGAAAGAAGGTGAAGTTTCTTAGCTTAGTTGTAATCCCCTAGTTCAGTTTGGGAAACAGCATACTTTTCTAAATGCTGGTGATTTTTAAAAGCACTTGTATTTCTCCTTTTCAATGAGCATCTTAAAAACGGCAGCATGAATACTAGCCTCAGACCCAACCCTCTGCACTGCTAAGCAGCACATGGCAAGTTACATTACTGCTTTGCCTCAAGCTTTTCCACTCAGGACCACTCACTTCAGTTCCTGTTCTGAACAGGACAAATGCTACAGAGAGAAATGCAACAACCAACAGCCCCAAACTCTCCTGCCTTGGATGCTCCTCATCAGACTGCATTTTAATTTCTGAGTTGTTCACATTTTTGGGGGGCAGAGGTGGTGGTGAATATAGAGTTGTATCCACCAATATATTGACAGAAACACTAGTTAAGTATGCAGCTTTGCATTGTCAACCTCAGTAGCATATGTATTCTTTAGTGTACAGTGTTAAACCTGTGTACATGAGTTAACTAAATCAATGTAATGCACTGCTGAGGACACAAAAGTGTCTCCAATGAACAGAATAAACAGTCACTTGTCTAAAAATAGCATTTTATAGCCCACTGAAAACAGAATTAGAAAATATTAACATTTTACAGCTCTGGTGAGTACACATTTGTCCTATTGTCATTATGAAGATCTGTGTCATGGCACAGTTACAATTCCAGACTCATAAACCAGGATTATAAAAACCATAATGACAGAGTGCATTAGCACTGACAGGGAAGATCCTCACCCAGGTACGCCAGCGGATTCCATGCGGTTTGCTAAGGACACGTCATGTGACCAGACGTCGTACTGCCACTTCCGGAGGCCAATGACGCCACACAGCACATTCCCAGAATGGATGCCCACCCTCATGTTGATATCCACTCCAGTGGCTTCTCTCACCTGCCTATGGAGGAAGAAGAGTATTAGACAATAAGTTACACCTGCGATTTTTCTCCCCACCTCCTGGAGACCCATTAAGATTTAGTCTCATTGTACACTTGGTGCAGAAGACAAGAGACTTATGACCCAATGTGTAACTAGTCAACTACATCTACTTTGAATGTTGACAAAAAATACTCTATTCAGTATCTTCATAGCCTCAACATGTTAAAAAGTCTTCTATGCTATACTTACTTTATTGCTTCACACATGTCAAGTCCCATTTTAACACAGTTCCTGGCATGAACAGGTAAGGACACAGGTAGGCCTGAGACACAGTAGTAACAGTCCCCCAGGATTTTTATTCTCATGCATTCATTCTCCTGTGAAATAAAGTACACTTATTTAACAGGAAAAAACAAGTAGGGTAATGACACCAAAACTAGGCCTTGTCTGTACCATTTTGAGAAAGTCAGGCTTCATTCAATCCCTGTTAAAGCAAAACTTATTTCTCTTTTCCCACATCCAAATGCCTGGGTATTTCTCAATGGAGAGTAAGAGGAATGAGCACTTCAAGCACTTCTGAAATACAAACATCTTACTAATTTCTCACTTTATTCTTGGAACTGTGTGCAACTGAGAAACTATAAATAAAAATAAAACTGTCACAGAATTTACCATACAAAGGGTGAAACCTTCTCATTTTTTAAATCTCTGCCTTTATTAGCACCTGACCTGGAGGTAATTTGTTCACCTTTCCCTCAAGTTTTGCATAGCAGCCTCATACATAACATTGTGCATCATCATAAAACCCATACAGAATTTAGAGAGAAGTGACAAATTAAGCTGCCCAACGTGGTAGCTTTGTAGAAGCAAACCAGGACTTTTTGTTTCAAATGTGACTGAAGAGGAAGCTGCACACACAATACTTTGCTATTGCTAATATGAAAACCACGCATTACTATCTGGCAGCAGCAAACTTATTTGCAACTGTGCAACAGAGGATACTGCTGCCTATGACTGGGTGGAGAGAGGAAAGGGTAAGAGCAAAGAGCTCCTCATGCTGCCTTTTGCTGAAACACTTTTGAAGAATTTTATCTACAGAGGTTGCAAGAAAGCCAGGGCTGATTTTGCAAGGTTGTATAGTGTCTGACTGATGCGTAGAGATGGTTTCATCTGAGCCAGCCCGTTCAGCCACCCAACCCTCCCTGCTGTGGGACCAGCCCAGCAGTTCCTCAATCAACTCGAAAATCAGCCCAAAACACTGGCAATTCACCAAACTAAGCTGTTCTTCCTCATCAGTCAAAGCCTTAAGAGAATGTCCGTCATCCTGCACCATCTTATTACACCCTCCAGTAGCTTTTGAGCATTGCAGCAAGCAACAAGCTTACAGATCAGCAAGAGAACCCAGCCCCAGATTAGAAGTGTTAGACTTCAGCATCTAGCTCAGTGTCCAGGTTAGCCATCAACTTTTACTAGGTAAACCAGAGCCCACAACATTTTTACAGTATGGCAAAGATGACTGAGAACACTCTCCAGCAGAACAAAAATAGCTCAAAAAAGCAGGAATCTCTTCTTACATTCAACCACAGAGTTGCAAAAGATATTGACTCACTAAATCCAGACATTTTTTGAACTGCAATTTGCAGACAGGAGAAAATGAAATGTATCACTCAAAATCTAGAATCTTTTATACTTTTATATCTGAAAAACAGTTGCAAAAATTTACCAAATATGTGTAACCCCTACTTCTACTCTGACACAAAAAGCTTGAGGCAAATGACATGGCCTATTCTGTGCATTCTGAATAGCTGCTTCACAACAATACAATATTTAGCATGACTCTCTTAATTAGCCAGTACTTTTGTTACAGCAACTGTTTACAGTAGCTTTAACAACAACCGAATTCATATACATACAAAGTTTAGCAATGTCATTTAGTCAAAACCGTTAGCCAGGTTTTAATCAGTAACATATTTAAGAATTTATTCAATACATCCACAAAGGTTTAATTAAAGTTATTTCACTCCTCGGCTTCATTAATATTTTTTTAATTTTTCCACTTTTTCTGAAGAATTTCCAGAATTTCACAAACCCAAGATTCTTCAAGTCCATTAGTTTTCTAATTTACACTGAGTATATACACATACAGTAAATTATGAAAACAAAGCAACATCTTTAAATCATGGGAAGTTTTAATAGCTAGTAACTCATTAGTCTTGACTTACACTTCACCAATGTTAGATTTCTAGAAGCATAATTTGTGTTGTTTCAGGTTTTCTTTTTTTTTGTCACATAAAATGCAACAAAACACGGTGTTCATTTTCCTAAAGCCAAATTTGCCTTATAATACTAACAAAAAAAAAAAACAAACCTCAATGGCTATAATGGAACATATGCCTAGGATTAGGATCAGATTTAGGGAATAACAGAAATCATCACACAGAGTCAAATCATGCAAGCAAGTGTATGATACAGTCCCTGTAATGTGAGAACAGAAAAACAAAGTTTTCAATTACAGCTGCAAAGAAGTTAACTTCAAGCAGCACTTGGATTTGGAAGAACTACTGCCAGCCTAAAAGGTCAGCAGTAGGGGTATCTCTTCTTAGGGGCCATTTTAATCAACTTCCCATTCTTACATTTTCCTGTAAGCACCCATTACTAATTATTACTCCTGAGTAAAGAACTCCTTGGTCTGATGCAGTATAACAAAATTTATGAAGATAAATGTTTGCCTGAGAGTTCTCCATTTACGCAGCCAACAATCCTTCTAACTGAATTCAGCAAAGCTCCTCAATAGAGCTTGTGTACAGTACCTCTTCCAGCCCTGTTACAATTATTTCTTGCCATCAGACAATTCCCTGAACAATACAGATGAACCTCCAGACTCAAGAATTAGAATTACAATAACAGATTACTAAATCTCCTAACTCTGATGAAAATTTTGCTGTAACGTGATTTTGCTAGTTAGCTTTAAAGTTAAAACAGTCTTCCCTTCCTACCTTCAGAAGCACTAACACCAATTGCTTTCTGCCTTGTGGAAAAGACGATTTCTTTTTCCAATGGTGGCCTTTTTCCCTACTGCACAACAAACTGCAGCACCTACCTTTGCAATCTGATCAAACTTTCCAAAAAGTTCATTCAGCATCACTACAAGTTCCTTAGGAGAGCAGTCACTGGCAAGGCGAGTAAATCCTACAATGTCTGCATAAAGAATGCTACACAGGAACAAAAGGGGAAATCAACACAACAGAAATAAGAAGATATGTCTATTCCACAGTCAGCTTAAATATTACAGTACATTTAATAGAAAGTGTTTCTCTCCTTGGAAAACAACTCCAGAAAAAAGGATTCAAGTAGCTCAACTAATTAGAAGACGGCACATCAGTTCACATCTTACCTTCCCACGACAGAAAAAAAGCATATTCAGCCAGAAAGTCTACTTCCAAATTTTAATTTGGCTGGACCGTATACATTGTTCAGAATCAGCAGCTTAATACAATTACTTCTAGACTTTGAACTTACCTAACATTTTGGTGCCTTTTCACATATAGACTATGGAAATTATTGTCATGCATTTGCCTATTATCATTAGTTTCCTTTAGCCGCTCTATGATTGCTAGCTTCATTTCCATAGAGATATGAGCCGGCAGTATGGATAAAAGCAAATTTTCCTAAAAGGAGAAGGGGGAGGAGGGGGAATCAATGATGCAAAATTCTCAATACAGTAAATTTGAAACTGCAGGATTTCAGTGACTGCAACAAGGAATAGAAGAAAAGAGATGCCTTATTCAAATAGCCTTTGAGTAATGTACATCACGGTTCTCAGAAAAGACTTTCACATTTCTATTCTCAAAATCACATATTCTACACTTAAGTAAGGTTGTTGCCTTTTCATTTTTTCTTTTGTTCCTTGTAACCTAGGTATGACATATCTTTGTAACCATGACACACACAAAAATTCAGTATTCAGTACTACAATTTGAGGATAAATGAACACTTATTTTGCCCACCAATCTCAGTGTTATGTCAGCATTGTCAGAGAAAGCTTCTGTTAAAAGTTTATAATTCGTAATGAAAACTATGCAGTATTAAAAACCCTGGTGAATTCTCAAATGCTGGAAAAGCAGCAACAGATACCAAAGTGTAGACAACATTAAAGGAATTGGTGCCACTGAAAGAAAGTCTTTTGAACTAAGTGACAATACAAACTCTTCAAAACCCACTTACATTGTTTGACTGTCCAGTGCACTGTTTTACACTGGCTTTGGCTTAAAAGTATTTTCTTCAAAAGACAGCCCTGCTAAGCTGCTGGGCAGAGAGGAAGACAAAAAGAGAGTACTTTTAACCCAGGAAGGGCTCTGCCTCAGAAATAGTCACCAGAGAAGAGGAAATGTTACATGGGGCAGCTACAAGCAGGAACCTTTTCAGATGACACCACCAGCAAGGTCAACACATTGTGTAACTGAGTAAAATTATGTAGTCTTGGACCAAATCTTTTCCTTTCTCTGTCCCCTTTTCCTGAATACCTGAGGAAGCAGCATTCAGAAGGCAGTAAGCTGACAGTGCCTGCCACCAAAATTAAATGCCTTGGGATCACAGTGGAAGCCCCTGAGCATCAAGTACCGCCCTACACTACAGATATGTAACAATCTACTTTGATACTGCGCCCAGAAACAGAAACACTTCCTTCTCGAGCATTTTAATACAAGGAGAGTCAAACTTGGGGAGCAATTTAAACTGACGGCAGAGCCCAGTGACTGCAACGGGACCATTTGAGGCTGACACATTACATAGTTTATGAGGAAGTGATGGTGAATTCTGAACTGCATTTCTCACATCTTCACAAACAAAAATTTAGTGGCAACAAGGAGATTCAAAATTGTCTGACAAATTACAACACAGATGAAAAGCAAGCTATCCATAGACTTTATCTACGCTTCAAACAAGCGACCATAAAACCCATGCAAGTTACCACAACACCCAAAGAACGAGAGCACAATGCCTGTATAAGCTGATCAGACGCTTCCCTGGCTGCTGTGTGGAGAAATTCTGCCAGGACTTTTATGAAGATTTGTCCTCTCATCTCACAAGATTAACATCAGAGGACGGATCACATTAGCACTGTGGTGTTTTCTTCTTTTCAATTTGATCCTGTCAGCCACTTTTCAGCCCCTTCCTTTTATCTAATAACTTGTGGGCAGAGAGCTCAGTACACATCAGCCTTCTAGGACTGCTGTTCTTAACCCTATTTATACCAGGATAAAAGAGGACAGGAGCCCTAGTTTCAAGCTTTGATTCTTCTTTACAATCCTTCCCTGATAAGAAATTCCTGTTGCTTGCTTATTCCTTAAATACCACTGGACTTTATGGAAATAAACAATTTCATACTCAAATGCAGTAATGCATTACACAGTTTCTTTTTCTGCCTTAGCTTCCGAATTTCTTCTAGTAAAAGAAAAATAGTTTGTGAGACAAGAAAATATAAGAACAAATAGAACAAAAAAATGTGACTAAGGGAACCATCAAACTAACTGTTGAAATTACAAGTATTTTTCAGGGCATTAAGGGCATGTTTTTTTACATTACCTTGGGCCAGTCCCAGTAACATTTTACACTCAGAAAAAAGTACCTAAAATAACTGGAAATTACATTCCTGTTACAAATATGGTGAATTTCATATAGACAAGCCACAGAGAACAGCTTCCTCCCTTTAACTTCCTTCTTTTGTTACAAATGGCACAACTTTTGTTTTTGACACTAGGTGGGTATCACAAAGATTGGACCAAGCCTTTCAACATGCATTAGTCACCAATTTTATAAAATTATACAGACTTTAGAAATTAAAACAAACAATTCATAACATGAATTAGTTCACTCACTTGTTGCCTCTTTTCAATCTTCAATTTCATTCTGACCTGAATGCACTTTAAGGTGTATCTATACAAATCCCACGAAGCAACCTGCATTTGGCGTTTGTGAAATGCACCCATCAAGTTACCACAAAGGAAAATGATGGCATTGGCAAATAGCTGCACAAAACCAAAAATATTTATCTAACACAGAACAGTCATTGATACTTCACTAACATATATGCTAGTCCCTGAAAAGCTATCTATCCCAGGCTGCATGCAATTTACTCTGTCGCACACCAAATAACAGTGGTGCAATTAGCCAAGATGCACCAGGGGTATCAGCTAATTTGCACAGTCACAGACATTCCTGTTCAAACATACAGTCATATAATGAAACAGAAAATTCTGCTATATCAGTTAGCATTCATTGGCAGGCACAAGTGTTTGATACAGGCAGAAACCTGCATCAAACCCACTCATGCATCAGTGTGCTATGTGAAGCTTGACATACATTTGCATCAGAAGAGCTGGGTTGCTCCTTTCAACACACCATACTAATAAGTGTTTGTGAAACTAATTAAAAAAAATAAAAATAATAAAAAAAAAATCACAGGGTGGCATTTCCAGGTCATACTGACCCCCCAGGGCAGCAAAAGCCCTTTAGATCCACCCGGTAGGCAGTGCCAGGTGAAACTAGATAGACCCATCTGAAACAGCACAGTCTGGAAAGAATGATTGTGATAAAGTCTGACGTATTTTGAGTAACCTAATAAAGAAATTAAAATAATAATTATTCTTCTTCCACTTAAGTCAGAAAAACAAAATTTATTCTAGATTAAAGTAACTGCAATTTTATGAAAAGCTTGAAAGCCATATTGGGCCCAACCTCCAAATGCATGAATTTGAAAGATCTATGCAGAAGCTTAGAACTTATTTAAAGAGGATAGTTACGCCAATATCAAATAGTAATAAGACTAGGGGTTTTAATTACTTACCAAGGAGTATTTCCTTACCTGAAATAGAATGGATTCCTTATTTTCTTGAGAAGTCATGCTTACCATAATGCTTAGAACAATAATATGTGAGAGAGCAGAAAGAAGGCTAATTATGACAGCACCTCGCATCCCAAAGGGTAGCATGGTATAAACTGTGAAGATTATGAATAGAAAGAATGGCACCTTTGGAAAGAAAGACAGAAAGAAAGAAAAAAAAGGAAAATAATCACATATACACAATATGAGGCGCCTGCCAAAAATCACTATAGAATAAGGAAGAAAGTAGCAGGATTCTTGCTCATTAAATTAAACAACTAATGAACAATTCAATATTTACATTTCCAAAAGCACAATTAAAACCATACGGACAGTGGTAGCCCTAAAAGCTCGGAGAGAATTAGCAGCTATAGATTCATAGGTAAGACAGTTTAACATGACATATCAACTTTAAGTTTTTCAGTTGTCCTTGCCTTTCTATCCTTAATTTATCCATTACAGCTGAAGATGCATTTTGTACATCCCATACCAGGAACAGTGTGTTGCAAGAACAGCAATATTGAATAGAATCAGATTTCTTACCTTCTCCAACTTATAATATTAGAATATTAACATTATGTTAATATCATCCAATCACACACATATATTTACTCCGTATTTGATAAAAATAAAAAAAATCCAACCAATACTTCCTGTTGTTGACACAATAACATGTTATTGCCACTAACATATTTAACTGCACAGATTTTAGAAAATGAACAACGGTCCACTAAACTGCTAGGGAACAGATGGAAGGTCTATAAAACTTAAATCCATACTTAGAGCTTTGCTATAGTGTTTAGTTCATATATACAGAAATTAACAACCCCAATCAGAGAATATTGCAGCATTCCTGGCTCAGCTCCATCTCTTCACTGCAACTCGTGTCATTCCAGGCATGAGCTTCTTTTAAGGAAGTTTCAAGGCCCAGTCTGCATTTAAAAGTTTTGCCAGAATTGATGGCTTTATTGGGAAACCAATAAACAGACAAACAAGAAAATAAGAGTTTTCATTCATCCAAAGTTATCTTTTCATGTTCATTCCAACCCAAACCATTTGATGATTCTATGATCTTTACCATTTTAGCTGGATGGAAAAAAAGCCTTTTCTGATATACATACAAGCACACAATGTCCTAAACACTGTGTAACAATTTTATAAGCATGGACAAGCAAAGGTCATACCTGCTCATAAGTAATAGCTTTAATTAGTGATAAATTCATAACTTAAGATAAAAGTCTGAAGTGCACCTGTTAGTTCTACTTTCTAATCTAACATCTCCTTATATTTTAGGCTTTAAATCAATATTAATGAATTATTACCACATGAAAACAACACAAGACATTGGCTTGCAGCATTGAAAGCAGCAAAACCAGATCTTGCTTCATTACAAGCTTGTTAAGAACACTGAATTTTGTTTTTTTTCCTAAAGTAATAGACTCTTCTGTAAGTTAAAAAATACTGAACACCAACTGTAAATACACAATGCTGGCTCTAGGCCATAACACAAATCAGATTTTGGTTCTTTAACTGATAAGTTATATCTTTCGTTATTTGAAATAAAGGGGGGAAGAGTCAGTAAAACAAGATAAAAAGTAATTTTTATTTCATTAAAAACTTGTCTGTTTATATTATGCGATCTTAGGAGGAGTTTCCTACAGACTATGGTATTTTTGGCATCATGATATCGCCCATCTTCTGATCAGAGATACTGAGCAATGGGCTTTAGCCACACCCAGCTATGCCAGGATGTGTCACTAATTCTCATTGTTCACTTCACCTCTCCCACCGATTTGAAAACAGGCTCCCTAGGGCATACCCAGCTCTAGACTCCTTTATACATTTCGTGAACACAACTTCGACCCTATAAATTAACAAAGCAAGTATTATTCATGAAAAATTCTCTCAAAGATGAGTTCAGGGTAATTAAGATTCAGCAAAAGACTTAAATAAAAATACAATTTAATTTATAACTTAAAGACGCATTCCTCACACAAATTTACACAGTGATCCAATTTTCTCAGCTGAACAGTATTTTCATTATCATAAAGAATACAAAGTAAAATTTACTAAAATGAACTAGTGAAACCAATTTCGGAACATGAATCTAAATCTCACCAAAAAAAAGTATTTCCCAATTATAATATTCGGAAAAAATAAAGAAAAAAATCCACATTCATATATACTGGCTAGAAGTTTCAGGTAAGCACCTGAATGAACAAGATATACACACCTGATCCCACAGTTGGTAATCATTTTCTCTTTCAAAAAGTGATACATATCCTACAATTAAGAAGCAAACCCAAATCATAACTCCAAATAGCGTCAGCCACCTCCGAAACAGGGATTCAATACATAAAAGTAAGTACATGACTGCAAATATGACAAGAGCAGCACATACTGCAATAATGAAGGCAAGATGATTATGTGCTTCCTGCAAAAGGAAAACAAAGTGTTATAGTTGGTCTAAATGTCTTCTTAAAAAATAATAATAAAAAAAAAAAACCCAAACATAAAATGCTATACTACTGTCCTGGAAGCAGCTTAGATTGCTTTCAAACATGCTAACCTGAGTTCCTAAGTAGTCTAACTGTGGCAGCATTCCTCATATTCACACACACAGAGATAACATAATAAGTACTATTATAATACCCAGTCTACCCCAGTTCCCCCATAATTATTTCCAAAATCAGCAGGTTTGTCTTTTAAGATAAGGTTTAGCTATACTATATTGTACAATGCAGGTGTAACCAAATTAAAGCATTTGAGGAGTTCAAGCTTAACTAAAAAGTTGTTCAACAGCTCTTTCCCAAAGTTTTACATATAAATCATATTGCTACTTCTTTCCTTTTTTAAGATAATAAAAGCTAAACGGTATACAAGTGCAATAAGTAAGATTAGATTCACTGCTAAAGACAGACTTAAAGGCACTTCGTCATGAAGCACAGTATTTGGAGAGCAGTTTTAAAAGAGAGTGAAGGATTAGAACAGCTTCCTTATTGCCTTTTACAACATTATCTTTAAATCACCTCCCCTTTTCAACAGCTGTCAACTGGACTGGCTTGGATGCTCAGTTTCTTCACAGAAAGTTTATATTACACAACAACAATTTGTTTAAGCTGCATCTTTCCTATGCCTATAGGATCCCTCTTCTTTGCTAACTATTGATTCAATGGGTCACCCATTGTACTGGGAGATTCCTGTTGTGTTTGAATTAATATCTACAAATGCTTAAATAAAAAAAAAAAAAAAAAAAAAACTCAAGAATTCTTAAACAATGAATCACTATATTATTTCACATTTCTTAGCTGACTCTAAAAAACAAAATATGAGAAATTAAGTACATTTTAACCTATGTTCTTGTTCCTTCCTTGGTCCCTTTATTACTAATTTACTATCATAGCTACCATTTAGCATAGATTATGATTTTTTCATAACATATAGGAAGACAAGAACAATACTTCTAGTACCTGCATGTGCCTATAAAGAGACTCCTCTCTTCCATGTCCCTTCAAAACATACACAGCATTACATATATAATTACTTGGTTTCCTTCAGCACTGCAACCTTGATACCATGCAGCTCAAAAAATTATTTAGCTAAGTCTTTCATTTGTTCTTATAGTGAACTATCTTCGTAAATATCACACGCAAAGGAAGAGGTGTACTCACCTCAGTGGTAAAAAAGACTACAATTAGAGTAGTCCAGAAGATGATTGCAATGAAAAGCAGCAGGAGGAGGAGTGGATGCTGCTGGCTTGTATAGCGGTACTTCTCATAGAGTGGGTCTGACATCCTGCAGTCATCAGTTTCATTGAAGAAGTATTTACCTTTAGCTGGCATTTTTTTCCAGGTTAGCTGTTACTGCTCTCAGTTCCCAGTGCACACAGTAAGACACAGCTGAAGCCAGTGTTTCAAAGAGAAGGTTTGCCTTTTCGCTGCTGCCTCTGCAGTTTTCAGGCACACTAAGTCACATTCTCTGGTTTTACTGCTCATAAGCATTAACTTCAGATCTCCAATGCAACCAGAAGCAGTAGAGTTAGCCTCCCCACAACCACAGGCAAGTCATCACCAACCTGTATTTGTGAAGAAAAGAGGTTTTGGTGGGTGGGTTTTCTAATTATTATTTTGCAAATCTGTAACTCTTTTCCATAAGATTGAATCTCACTTCCCAGGATGAACTCCGCTGAGACACTGTACCATCAACTGAATGTATTCAGTTACATGTATAGAGTGTTGCCCAAGGCAAAAAAAACCTCACAAAGCACATTCCTAGAACTTCCTATCTGAAAGCCCTAACCAGTGAGCAATCAGTCTCTTGCTGGCAGGGTGGAAGCCCAACAGCCCAGACAGTGGGCAACAGTGCCTGGCAGATAGAGGAGCAGGGCTCAGGTAGCGCTCACCAGTGCCTGCCCTGCACACACCGTGCCCTGCTCTAACAGCAGAAGCATTTTCATATCAAAATCATACTAGCTGTGTTTTGCTGCCTTTTGAGCAAATGACTGCGTTTCCATGAGCATGTGTGTATATATATATGGAAGTTTAATCACATTGCACATTGTATTCCTCTTCAGAACATACATCTTAAAAATTAAGAAATCCTCTTTTTTTATTCCTTTCACACTTTAACTAAAAGACATAGAAAAAGAGAAAAGAATTCAGCTGTCCAAACCAAAATCCACTAACCTTTTTTAAATGAAAAAAGATATTCAACATCTAGTTCTGTATACTTCATTCAACACTAATTAATAGTGTTTCCAAGGCAATAGGTGTGTTCTGTTAACAATGAACATTAAGGAAGGAACTGTATTGTTAATTATTAATGACCAATGTCTTTCAAATAGATTCACGAATACAGTTCACTAAATGCCAACACATGTAAAACAAAAAGCAGGGGGATGGGATGGACGGAAGCATGAAAAACAGGATTTCAGGAGTTTTAATAGAACTTGATAGTAGCACAACAGCTTTTTTGCCACTTCACTACCATCACCATGGTGCCCAAGGTTACTGCTTTGGAGAAAAAGAACCCACTAAAAGACTTTCAGAAAAGCCAAATCCTACGCAAATCCTTACTCTCAAAAGGCAAAACACTTCACAAGACACGTGTTGAGACTACATTCACACTACAACCAGAAGTGGTGTAAAGGAAAAAGTTTCAGAAGCCATACTGAGTGATTAAGCCTATGTAAATACAGCCAAACACCAGCATACTACCTAATTACTAACAGCCAAGCAGGCAAAGCTAGATATGCCAATGATGAGACTGGAGAAAAATGTGAACTTTGCAACAAAATGAGTAGCTACGACCTAATGCCCAGAGTTTATCACAAACTTGGATTAATCACAAAATCAGAAATTATTATTGTATTATTTTTATTCAGAATAAACTCACATACATATTAAAAACTGAAATAAGATATATTTCAATACTTCTTTCATGTGTATATTTAATGGTACACCTAATATATCACCTATCTCACCTATACTGGCTATTACTGAGCTTTTTTTCATAATAAAAGGCCTCCCATTTCTCATCTGAAAAAAAGAAAAATTCTTCTGGTACTCATACATCTGCTGTGTGTAGTAATGCTCTTGCAAAGATTTGCAAATGCAACCTGGAAATGGCTGACACATAAAGTAAAGGAGATGCAAAGAACAAACGGAAACATTCAGATCCTGCCCTAATGCATTTTCCAAGTCATACAGGTGTCTGCGGAATTACTTGAGTATAGGCCAGTTTTTTCTGAAGACGAGACTATGAAGTGCAAGTATTTTAGTCAGAATTCATCTTTCAGTAACAAAGACAATATGCTATAGACAGTAGGAACGGTATGACTGTGATGCACTGGAGAAGCCAACAACTCACTAATCAGCCTGAAGAACTCCTTTACCATTGGGGTCTGCCTGATATGATCCACTACATACAGAAGAGATTGTAGGTTTGCTGTCCCAGTTCCCTCTAAAAAAGTGTATTTTCAGACTAAAAATTATGAAAAAGGTTCTTTAACATACTTAGAACTTGCAGAAATAGGATTTTGAGGGTAATTTTTATGACAATGGATATTGTGAGAGGCAGCATTAGTTTTTCAGTTAGCAGAACCAAATCCACTTTTTAAAAATATCTGCTTATTGCTAAGCAGTAAATACATTCACAATTATGAGAGACAAGCAATCCTATCTTGGGCTACTTAATATTTAAATCCAAGAAAAAATGACTTCACAGCCCACATTCTGCAATTTATGCTGCTATGCCAATGAAGAAAACAATACCAGGGGCAATCTCTACTCTACAGAACTATATCGTGTGTCTGTGATTCAGTTATCTAATGTTCAAAAGATGAAAAAAAGATGTTAAATGTTAGCTTGAAATTATCTCTCAATATTAGTTAAGAGTTTTGCAGGATACCAAGCAGAAAAGACATGTCTCTTCAATGTTTTAATCCATTTTAATGAAAAAGAGATTGCTGCCTTATCAATTTGTTAATTTGTCCAGTGATCTTTGTAGATATACAAGTAATCATGAATGTCATAGACTTGCTTCTCAAAACTCTGTTAGGTAAAGAAAACTCCAAACAGTACTGCATTGGTTTACCAAGAATCTATGATACACTGCATAAATGCTACTTTGAAATGAATCATTCAACTCTGAACTAGTTCTGATTTGCATCCATGTCCCACTGCTGCTACCACACCCTTAAGAAGTACCAGAGCCACTTGTGCTCATTCACTGCAAGTTAAATATTTATTTAATTACAAATTACTTGCAGCACACAAAATTGGCTAGTTGAGAATCATGCAATCATGCATTAGTTAAACAAACACATTTTTCCATGTGACAAACATAATGATCTCCCAATCATCACCTTACAATCAAAACCAGAAATACACATACATGTATATTAGCATGGGAATTGTATTTTGACTCCAAAACCACTACAAACACTTAACAGCTTGTTGTTAATTTTTATTTTTAATACTCTGGCATTACCCTTTTCCATTAATGTACAAGACAATCTTTCGTTTAAGAAACTTCCACAGACTAGGCTGGAAGTCACCACTTTTTATGCCCTTCCCCCTTCTTCTCTGATAATTTTCCCAGCAACCTTCTGAAAACGTAAAAGCCTTGAGAGAGAAAAAAAGCTTCTGCCTCGTGGACAGTATTACACCCTACTAAAATCATCAATCTAATATACTCCTGCTCACATGAGCCCTGTGCACCACAGCATCATTTTTGCTGGTGTTTTGGTCATTGTTTCTTGGAGATCTGCTATTCTCATACCACTGGAGAGGTATAACCCTGAAATGGCAGCAAGCCACAAAAACCCAGAAGCACTCCCAAGAAGTACCACTGGCAACACACCAAGCCAAGTGAGTACTGGATGTAGGCTGCTATCATAAAACCATGGAGCTCTGACCATCTATTTAAACAAAAAAAACTCACATTTCTTTAGAAGCCTTCATTGTGCTCTGAAGAATTGGAAAGGAGAAGGCACAATTTGTCAACCAGATCGATATATATAAGAAACAACCCCAAAAACAGGGGTTGGAATCTGCACTAAGAACCTACAGGAATGTCTACCAAACAAAGAAATATCAATTAGTCAGATCTGGGTGAGTTCCACAGCCATCTGTATGCCAATTAACATGAAAAACACTTGGTCACCTAAAGAAATTTGCCTAATGAATGTGCGAGAACAAACACTGGACATGTAATAGGCATAAAAAACCTGTACAATAGGATTCCTTCCAGAATATCAGTCAGAACAGCTACAGCCTTCCAAATCTATTCTGCTTCAAGCCACTGGAAACAAGGCTGTGCTCAGATTCGCAAAAGAATCGTAACTAGGTATATACTGGGCAAGACCTAGCACACATGCACAGCCACTTTTCATATGCAAGTGAAAAATACAACAATCTTCCACAAATCTGGGTATTTCTGACTGCTCTGAGAGCTCTAGGCTCTCCTTCCCATAGATAGGAATTTTCAAGCTCTCTGGTATCCTACTGAAAAGCCATAAGACTTTACAAAACATACAGTATTTCGTTAAGCTACTAGGCTTGGACAGACGCTCTTTTGCTCTCCTGGCTAGTTAAAACTGTCCAGAGTGCTTTGTGTCAATACATATCATTTCCTTAGGAACTGGTCCGGGCTAAATCATTGCAGAGCAGACGTGATCATGCTTCAAAGCCTACTGAGACTACTACAAAGCCTACAGAGACCAACTGTTTTACATAAAACTAACTGAAGCATGGTACCATGGCTACGCTAACAGTCATGTTACAAAAATCAGAGAAGCCTCTTTCTTTGGCAGTTTGCTCAAGATAAGTAGCTAGAAAAGAATCAAGTCTCTTCACAGGGAAAACTAATCTCGGAACATGCACCACACAGGCCAGCCTTTTGCAAGGCAAAGCAGAAAGTTCAGGGCAGACCACACAAATCAGCTGATGGGGAAAGAACACAATTCCTTGTGCCTCCAAAGCTGCAAGGACTTCCCTCATTTCCCATCTCCAGTCTTGTCATAAACAATATGTAGTGTACCTCTAGATAAGAGCCTTCGCCCACACATCTGCACTGCAGGCATATTTTCATAATGCATTTCCATAATATGGCTAGTTACTAAACAGATCATTCTTCCTTCCATCTTATTTTCTAAATGGGCTATTACTACTTTCTAAGGCATATCAATGTATTTTCCATTCTAATAGCAAACTGTCATGCAAATAAATTTGTTAGCACCTCAAATTTCATACTCTGGCAAGGTGACCATCTGTAAAATAATGTAAAAGTTTGTGAAATAGAGGTCACTTTTGCCTTCCAGCTACTTGTTCAGCCCTGCCTGCAAAGGAGCACTACATAGCCAGGAAACTCCAAGTTGATTTTTCTATCAACTTGAAATAGAATCACATCAAATTCTTGCATATCAGAAGCCCCTTGGAATTTTGGCTGCTAAGGTTTTATTTTTCTGAAACAACAGTAAATAGCCAAATGCCATAAAGCTCCAGGCTTCTTGAGATGCCTCTCAAAATACATTGGTATTAAAAGGCTGGCTTGAGTCTTTGCCCTGATAATAACTAAAAGGTCTTGCCCCTAGGCCAGCTCTTTTGACCAGCAGCAGTTAGTGACCAGTGTGCAGCAGCTCTTTGTCAGTTCCAGTGACTTTTTCTGCCATCTGCACAACTGTCTTGTCTCCAGAAAGCCCCCCATCCTCACTGCCTGCTTTGAGCTATAGGTAGGCACTGCTTTGCTGCACACATCCATCGCATCTACAGCTCAAGTAAGAAGCAGAGGCACATCAGTTTGCCCCTACAACATGCGGGTGCATTTGTTTCAGGCACACTGCACAAGGCCATTTTTTTCTTTTCTTTCTCCTTATTCAAATCACTGCAGGTCACACATCAGCGCAAGGGTGTTGACACAACTTTAGCACTTTCCTTCCCAGCAACTGCCCACAAGGAGCAACGCGAGAGCAGACAGTGGAGTGAGAATATGGAAGAACACTGAAGTCATCAAGAGAGCAGAAAGCTACTCATCACACTGACTTGTCTCAAACTGTGGCACAAAAAGCATGCTTCCTCCAGTAATGCAAGGTGGAACAACAGGAGGAATCATGCGTTATGCAATACAGAAATCAGACACCACAGTTCTTGGGATGCCCCTCTTTGTCGCTGATTTTGCAAAGCATTAACAGTTTTCAGGTGCTAGCTCTGCTGCCAGCTGTGGAGTGGATCTCGTAAACCTGCACCCTCCTCAGCAACTTCTCAGGCAAACAGATTGCACAAATAGCTAGTGATCATGACCTTACCCCCTTCTCTTGGGAGAGTCATTCACAGCAGCCACTGACCAAGTTAATGCTTTTCCACATGGTACCAGAGAATGTTGAAGGCCAGTTCTTCATTTCAACATTCCTGATGTGCTCACAAACACATCCACATCTGCCTGGACAATTTCTGAAGTATTCTGCACTTAGCTCTTCATTTGCCAAGGACTCAAGTCTTGCTCACCTAGAGATGTCTGTTTACCAAAAAGCAATCTCACCTATGAAATATTAAAGCAAACCCTAATTAAGCAAGAACCAAGTGATAGATACTGCTTTATTCCTTTCAGTAACTGCTGCAAAAAAGCAAGAAGAACCAGTTTTTCCATCTTTAACTATTCCAGCACCAGAGACAGAAGGTGCAGTTTTGATTTCCATTACGTCTTTTGTTTCACACAAATGACAATAGTGTTTCTGAAACTACTTCAGCAATTCCCATGACAGGAATGATTGCTGATTGTAATTACCCATTTGCAGATATTAAAAGAGAATCAAGAATCTAAAAACATCCAGTAGAATAACTGAAGGAGATTAGTAGATGAATTATGAATCTCAGGCAAAAATAATCTCCAGTCTAGAGGACTCCACAACTAATTCAGCCTAGGAAATGAACATTAGCAATCCAAACATACACCACAGGAAATACCATTCAAGTTAAAGCAACATTTCTTCCTTTCAGACTTTGCTTTCAAATGTTAGCCTGCAGTCACCTCAGCTTTTTCTACTCATACAAAAATATTACACGGAGAACAGAGGGGGTTTTAATGATCTACCTGCTAACAGTGGTAAATATTACAAGTGCAGGTAAGTCTCTTTACAAAGGTAAACCTTTTATATATATATGTATATATATACACACACATATACATAAAATGAAAGTTTTCCTGTGAAATTTCACCTTACTTATGTTAAATTTCTGAAGAGCTCCTTCTGCAACAGAAAAATCTTACTTATATTTACAGACTATTTTCTTACAAAAAAGTGAGCATACGTACTTCAGCACACATGACTCAAAACTGTATTTACATAAAAATGCCAAATCAATGCAAAAAAGTAGCCTGTCATTTGTGAAGGAAATAAATCAGGAGGCATAAGAAATCCCACCAGACATCAGAAAGATTGGAGTAAAATACAACATTACGTTACTTAGGCTGTGTCCTTGAACACCGAGAGCTGCAACAATGATAGCGCTGAATGCACTGCAAAGAAGCATTGAGACAGAACTTTATTCACCATCTTATTTCAGCAGATTGCTTATTCTCATGACATTTCTTCTATAATAGCCTTTATAATAAGAAAAACCTGTGATTCCCGTCTCAGATTATACAAATTATGTAATTTGAAAACAGTTTTTTGGTCACCAGTAAAATGGGAGATGTAAGATACCAGAGCCTGTGGTTTCACAAACACAGGCCTGAGCCCAAAGCTGGCTCACGGCATCCAAAGCAGGATCTCACCCACTGGGACCACCCACCCTGCACAGCTGCAGGGCCTGCCTGCCCAGGCACCCAGCTCCTGCACCCAGTGGGCTCCCTTCAGAGCCTGTTCACCAAATACAACCACAGAGAGCTATTTTTGGCAGCTCACTTCTCTGTCAGGGTGGTAAAGTGCAACAGCTAGCAGAGGTACTGATGAGCTCTGGAGCTGGCCCAGCATGTGGAAAGGAAAGGCAAACCACAAGTAGGAAAGCAAAGGTAGCAGTGAGCTGTTAAATTGAGTCATCATGTCTCACAGATCCACAGCCTAAGAATACCAAGAATTTAACTTCGAGAGCTGGGGGGATTTGTTGCTCATTTTTATATACCCCTATTATTACAGGATGTGCTTTGAGGAGAGATTAGAGTCACAGAAAGAAATCTTTACCGATACAGACAAGACAGAGATATGATGACAGAAGACGCTTCAGGACACTGAAGATTTGTAATTTAAGACTAGCTCACAAACAAATTTAGTGAAAAATAAAGAATCCATATAACCAGATTGGTGCAAGTCAATTACACAGGAGGGTTTACTACTGTTCTAAGGTAGTTTATTGTGCAAACACATGATAGCTCAACCAACAGATCTATTAGGCCTTATAATTAACTGCTGGGTCTGGCTCAGCAGGGGAGGGAGGGGAGGGAAAGTAGTCTTTTTATAATACTGGTTTTCATAAGCAGCGAACTGCAGGGTGTAAAAAGATACATCACACCAAAAAGGAACTGAGCTGTGCTTTGCATCTTTCAAAGTCCAAGGTGTGTGATTATTTCACAATTCCCAGACTCCCCGTCACATCTCAGAGATAGATTTTCTGACTTTAGCAGTTTTAAAACTGAACTTACTACTACAAAAGTCAATATTCACTTACACTTTAAGTTTTCAGTGACCTGTTTAAAACTCATGTATTTGTACACCATGGCCTCAGAAGTCAGGATAGCTTTTCATTGTGTAATTTGATTTCATTACATCCCAAGCAGAATGCTTGCAAAGCTATTTGTAATAATAAACCCTGCAACGTTAAGCTATACAAAATGCAAGAAAATATAAAAACAAAAGCAACACTGAAACATAGACTATTTAAACTTGAACACTATGAGGAAATAGAGTTTCCAGCTGATACAGGAGTATGGATGAAGTGTAAAATACCCCTGATTTTTACAGAAATTAAAATCCTTGATGCTTTGAGGTTTGTTTTGTTTTTAAGGAAAAAATTGTATTACACTATGTAATACTAAGACTGCATTCAGGAAAGGTACGTTCAAACTGTCAAGAGGGTTTTTTTCTGACATCATTTAGGATACAGAATTATAAGCGTATGGCAAACAAAAGTGCTCAAGCTGACAAACTTCCTAACCTTAATATATGATTACTTAATTGCATCTAGAAAAACATATTTTATTTGTATAGCAATATTTTGAATATGCCTCAGCTTTTCTGCTCACTAAAGCAATCAAGAAGCACAGGCGAATGATGTGATGGAGCCAGAACATTGAGGCTGTAACGTTACTTTTCTAACTATGGTTGGATATGCCAACAGATATTCAAAAGTTAAAGAACATTCAACCACACACACTGTGAACAGAAGTGTAACGGACACCACACATTACTTTTATTTTTTCCCTGTCTCAGTTATTTAGGGGGAGTGTTATAGCTCAACACAGAAATGCATCTTTCCCACCAGCAGGGTAAACAGGGTATTTGCACAGAACAGGTGCAATCATGGCAAGGGATAAGGGGCCACACTATGAGTGGGAAGAAGATAAAACCTGACCTGAGCAAGATAAGAAAACACTTGCTATTTAGGTTCAGTCCAACTAAAACCAATAAAACAGAGAAGAAGGCTCAAGGATAAAAACCTCTTTCCTATCTACAGCGCTTCCAAGCTGCTGAAGTGAATAGAAAAACACAAAGGCCGCTGAAATACAACAACTACTCTGCTGACATCAACAACAGCTTCATTCCTTTGGCTACTGCTTTTTCTCCCAAGTCTCTAATTTTTTTGATGAACAGAGACATATGCACAGAAAACGTGTCACTGAATAGTATGTAACAGACCATCAAGGCTGTTTGAAGCACTGTATTCCTGCATTACTCCATTATCAGTACAGAGTTTTAGTACAGAACCAAGTATTTTAAGTGATTTTGCCAAACATCATGACCAATTAGAAACAGTAAACCATAATGTAAGGACAATAACACTTGTGTCTGATTTCAGAGGCCAAACTGGTTGTTTTTATATATGCTTACTCAACAGTCTCATCTGTGGCATCCTTCAGATTAGTACTCCTCCTGAAGCAGCCACACTGGCAACCTTGCTTTGGAAATAAACTTCAGCCCAAGGCAAAGGGGTGGACAATGGAAAGCGCACAGTTGTGCATCAGTTCTTGCAGCAATGAACTGCAGGGTGATACTGCAGTACAAATATCTTTGTTAAGGTATAAAGTGCTCTTTAGGAAAGCAAAGCCTTCATTTGTGAGGCAAGGGGAAAGGGAAGGAGATAGATTAAATCCAATCTCCTCTTTACTTAACAACTAGTATGGCAAGGGTAAGTCCTATCAAGTAGATAGTTTTTAAAATCTCATTTCTAGATCCTATTTATTACAGGGGAACTTTAATGTTCCCCAGACTTCTTCACATGTCAGCCAAGCAACATTTGTTATGCCACCACATCCGTACTTCACAGCCAAAAAAACTAAAATGAAAACTAGCACTTGCAATGAGGAAGTTCCCTCCCCTGGAGGTTAAGTATTCAAAACACTACCAAGAAGACATACTTACACTTCTAAAAGAAGAGTTTTTTCTGCAGTCATGCCCGGCAACAGCAGCCAACCACAATTGCTTTTAAGTTTTCCAAAAGGTAACATTTAGGGTTTAGGAAAAGTCCTTTACAAATTCATTCTGAAAAAAAAAGCAACAGTAACAGGATGCAAACCTCTGCAATCTTGTATTTTCAGTGCCACTTAACAGCAACACGCATTTCAAAACTAGGAGTCATCTGCATATTTTTTACTGATACAGGCAACATGGCACATGATCCAAGCATTCACGAGTGCCTGGGTAAGCTCTCTGATCACAGAAAGAGCCAAAACTATGTAGAAGCAGTGACAGCTTTAAACAGAAAATCAACATGCCTCATGGGATATTTTCCTTCCACGCTAAGTTTGATGGTCTGCTAACACAATGGAATGTCCATATTCAATCATTTTCATTCTTATTTTGTCCTATCTTTCATGCTACCACCTTGAGAGCTTTGCCAGCCAGCTAGCCAGTCCTACTGTTCCCAGCTCCACCAGGATAATGGAAATCTGTACCATGTAAAGACCACTTGATGACCACTGAGTCGCCCATGAAAACCTGGGTATCTCACCTGACAACAGCTAAAATTAAATGGGCACTTTCAAATTAAATTCATTCTCCTTAAACAGCTTCATCCTTTCAATTTTCTGATACTAAGTGCAGTTAACTAGTAAGTCCAGTTAACTAGCACTAAACCAGAATTAAACCTAGTTAACTAGCATTAAACCGAAATTCTGAAATAATAAAATAGTCATGGCAAAACTTCAGAATACGGCAAAAGCCACTTTTCTAGAAAGCTATGTAATTACTGCCTCAGAGCAATATGAAGTCCACAGAAGAACTTTCCAAAATAGCAAAGTACACAGCCATTATCCTAACGAGGGTTATCACTGACCAGAACTAGCCAAGAGCTGTGCACAGCCATTGAGAAAGCATGTTTTCCCTGAAATGTAATGCTGAGCTGTGCACAGCAGATTACTCTGGGGGTTTACAGTCCTCAATCTCACTGAGACCACTTGCTTGTTGTTTGCTTACCATTACAGGACACAAAGTTCATTGGCAAAAGTCATATTTCTTCACTGCACTGTGGTCTGTTCCGTCATTTTGAAATTCCTGCAGTTGAGCAAGTGCAAGCCACTTAGGTATGATCCTTGCCACTAATATCTTGACATATTGCACACACCAAACTCCAACAACACAGGAAATCTTTACTCCAAGGACTCCATTAACAATACTTCTGTATCCTCCCCCTTAGGAATTAGAAACTAGTCAATCTCCCTTTCCACACACTATGAACCTTTTAACCAGGCAATCAGTAAAAGAAAAAGTACTTAACTACACTGTGGCAAGCTGCAGCATTAATGTAACTTGACAGAAATATTAAATGATAGATGGAAATATCTGAGCAGAGGGCTGAAAACTGATGAAAGATATCACCTTTATGTCAACTGATCCCAATGCTTTTCAACCAAGGCAGTGTGACAGCTAAGGATACTCTGCTAAAAAGAATGTTTCGCTAACTTTTACAGCCTGCTTGATAATGAAGGCCTTTAAGATTTTTCCCATGAGTTTTATTACACATCAGCAATATCAGCAATAAAATAAGTCAGCAATAAATATAATACAAAATTAACAAAAAAATACCCCAAGAAGTAAAATTTTAATAAAACAATGAATATATAGTTCAAACCAGCATAAAATATTGCTTGGTATTCTGGATCATAGTAAATACAACAAAGGCAGGAAAAGCAGCTAAAACACAAAACAATATTCTCTCCCTGCACCTTGCAGCTCTGGATAAAGACTTTTCTACTGCTAGTGTGGAAATGAAAAAGATTCCGCCCTCTAGGTTTGTCTTGGAGCATGAAAAAGGAAGAAAGACACATTCCTAGGATGTCATGAATTGATGCAAATCATCAGAAGCCATAGTTGGGTTATCATCCTTTAACTTAGCACACCAACTCCCCGTAAGGGAATCTGAATCATAGGTAGCAGCTCTCGGCTTTGCCTTCCTCGCTTCCTACTTTTACTGTCTTCACGTGCAGTACAGGAACAACTAGAGATGCGACAAGATGCCAGAGAAGTTCAATACCTTGAAGTACCAGGCACCAGCAGGAGGCATGGTTGCTCACTATTTATTGTTGGAATCCAGTACACTCTCACCAGGCACAGGCACCAAGCAGGGGAGTAAATAGTTATATGCAGTGTTGAAACAATCACCCAAAAGAGAAGAGGCCCAGAGCAGGAAACCAGAATTACCATGTCAGTGGGAAACATGATACAATTTAAATAGCTGCGCTGGAAAGAGAACATATCAACATCTACTTTGTTGTTCACCCCAAAGCTCAGAGACCTACTTGGGAAATCAAAAGGCAAGTGAAACTGCCACATAATGAGGCATAAAATCACAGTGGATGCAAAGTATTTTATTGTAAAAGAACTCAAATAAACCAGTATTTATTTTCAGATAAATTTTTGCTAGGACAGACAGATTATTTTAATCACCACTCAAAATAGGGTACTCCATTCTACTGCAGTGGGTTAAATGTCCAGTTCATACCTAAGCGCTGGGACAGTTGTGACCAAGTCCCACTACTTTTTGGGCAGGACTTAACTCCACCTAGCCAAGCCAAACAGGCATCAGTATTTATAAAAGTTAGGCAGAAACCAGAACTAATTCTTAAGAAAAAGGTCAAGAACTTGACAAAGTCTTCTAGCAGCCTTGTAGATAGATAAGAGGGGAAAAAAAAACATCCTGCAGAATTCATCTGAAAAGGCAGATACAAATCTACTGTGTGTGTGTGTAAAAGCAGACAAAAAGAAGACTTTATTTAACCTGTTACATGTTCAATCTGGAATGCCCAAATAGCTGCTGCTTTACTTTCACCTTATTATGCATCCAGTATTAAGGATGAATCCCTGCTAATCAGCTGAGAGAGGTATCATTTTTCTTTGAAATGTACAAATGCTGTGTGTAGAGCAATACTGGGAAGCAGTTTATTGGTATTAGATTGCCCAAATAGTTAGGGTGTCCCAGGAATTTCATAATGCCTTTAGAAAAAATGTACTATGACAGATTTTAAAAGTCATCCCTAGAACAGCACTCTTCAGAGTTTTTTTAGAAGAGGAGCTAAAGGACCTATAATTGTTGTTGTCAACGTTTATAAAGGTACTTAAGGGTAACAAGTGTAACTTGCAGTGAACCAAGTCAGCTTTCAGAGAACTAATTGAACGACTAGGACTATACCAAATTCACAACATTTAATCAATTTTTTTAAAGGTGTGCCTAAAAGCAGAACTTTCACCAGAGCCCCTGATACTCAGTTGTACGCACGAATCACTGTTGCAGAGGGATGAAGTTGCTGCTACCCCAGCAGTGTTCTCAGACTTAGGTCCTGAGGAGAGTCAACTTCCTGCCACACACAGACATGAGCAAAGTCAGTAAGTGAGAGGACCTCATCAAAATGTAAGGGCAGTGGGGAGTGAAGAGAAAAAACATAAAGATTCTCTGTATATCTGTAACTGAAGCTCCTCAGAGGCACCATCTGCTGATAAGCAGCAAAGCTTCCGGAAACAGTACACAGACTGAATACTTTAAGCCATTTTTTGATCTGCAATACAGACAAACACCTCCACATTCAACACTAACCACAGGCACCTATTTCCCTAGCAACAGCTTGTAGGTCATTTTCATTTTGACTGAAGCATATTTAACCAGTTACATTATAAGCACTGTGCCTTGCTGCTCTAACAGCAGCTGCTTTTCACACCTACCAAATTGTTATTTGTGTAGTATTGAGCTGGTGGATCAATGTTGCACCTGCAGCACAGATCTGCTTATAATGTATTTTTAAAAAGTATCTAAACTGTATTAGGTTAGAACTGGTCAAAGGTGGAAAAAAAACCCCACAATAATAAAAAAAAAAAAAAAAAAAAATCTTCATTTTGCTCCTTAGAACACCTCTGTCTATGACTACTTTCAAGTTAGGTTTGGAGTATTGGAGCACACAGTAGAGAACAGCATAGATGATAACAGTTCTTGATTAACTTTAGGAAGACTTCAGTAGCTTCAAGAAACAACAAATCTCACATGACAAACTCCAGAATGAAAGAATGGATTACTTTTGTATTATGAAATTCATGCAAGATTATGAGATTTATACACTTTGCCAAATGTAACACTTGCTTAGTGCAAAGACCTGCAAAATTGATTGATTCTTCCTAGTTTTATTGAAGACATCTGTTCACTGATTGTTCACCAGAATATTTAATAAACTCTGGAAATACAGATTTCACTGTGTTCTGGAAATTACATAGAAGTTAAAAAAACATCAGGTTTGTTTGACTACCTTTTTTGAAACACCAACCCCCTTCTTTTGATCCAGTCATGAGATGCACTCTGTATTCTGACCAGTAGCTACACTTTTTAAGCATAAGCTACTAATGATAACAGCTTTGACTACTAATTTCAGAAAGTACTTCCACTGTCTTCACTCAGAGTTTCTGACTGATCTAGTGGACGCATCCACAAACCTCTGTCAAGAAACACTGCAATGCACCAAGGTTTTGGTTATTTACTTAGTTTATTTATTAACTTAAAAGTACAAAGTTATCATGAGTCTCAGGGGTTTACCTTCCTACTTGGCACAACAGCAACACCAACACTGCTGAAGCCCTCATATGAATGCTCATCCTGAATTGCCACATTTATACAAATACTTTATTTTAGTTCAAATTACTCACATTCACACTGAGAAGTGAACTGTTTTACAGGAAATCTCCTGTATCATTTTTTTTAAGAACTTCACTAATAAACATTCTGAAGCACTGACATTCATTTATATCTTTCAGAGCAAAATACAGTTGCATAATGTGTACCCAATAGAGGTTTGGAAGTATTTTTCAGAGCTCATAAAAACTCATTTTATTACAATAATTTTAACTGAATGAAAGTAGTTTAAAACAAAATTGTGATGGTATTATTAAAACACCATGCTGTACTACAACTATATCTTAACAGGCAGATCCTTCAGACACCATTTTATAATGCTGCTGAAGTTATTTCCCTCTCAGCTACATACAGTCCTTACTTGAAGAACTCTCAATATTTTTCAGAAGTGTTTAAAAAATGTTTCATATTATCTTTTTAAAAATAAACAATTATTTATGAAACAAACAAATACTCGTGCAAATTCCAAGATACTTCTTCCTATTTTACTGCCTGGCTGATACAGATATTTCAAAGATCACTTCCATGTTACCCTTATTGATAGTGTAAGGAAATATAAATTGAATTGATGCTCAGCTTAAAGCTTACTTTATTCAGAGGCATCCAAGACTATTTATTGTCTAACTACTATAAATGCTCAGGAGCAAAAAAGGAAGTCAGAACAAAGCAAACACATAGATAAACTGGCACTACTTCCTCTCCTATACCTATACCTTCAAATTTGATAAACTGGCTCTACTTTGTCTCCTATACCTATTACCTACACCTTCTAAATTACAATGAAAACCACAAGAGTTGACAGTCCACTGATTTCTCCCTTAAAAGGGATTTCGAAGTTCCTAAACTACAACATGAAGGAGCATGCTGGCTGTACCTGTTGCAACTCACTGAACAGCTTTCAGTTCCCTTTATTGTACCTCTTGTTGCATTTGAACGTGGCTACCACTATCTTACAAACTTACCTAAAATAAGATCCTCCCGTGGATATCGCTAGAAGACTGCATTTGTACACAAAGACGGATTTCTGTCTCTTGGGGATAATATTTCATTAATGCAGGAACTACTTCCTGAATGTGGGAAGTTTGAAGTAAGAACACACACAGGCAGAGCCAATCTTGAAAGTACTGTTAAAGAGGTTTCCAAGAGATTCTGGCACGATCTTTCTTGCTCTGACAGGTCTAAGAGTTACGCAGCACTGCTGGAGTGGTTTTCAGTTTCAGTAACTAGGGGTTTTCTACCTGGAACAAGAAGTTAATTAAGAACTTTGGAAGCAGAAGTTCATATTTAAACTATTTCACACCTAAACCTGCAACTTTTTAAAATAAATGGAACAACAGAAATGTCATTGCTATAAGGCCTTTTCAAAGAATACATGGTTGTTCTTACAGCTGCAGCTCTCCAGCTTCAGTTGAAGCCATCTGGCAAAACTCAGCGTGGGTCTGTGAGAAGCACTCCCTTTCAGCACATCCATTCTGTTGCCTGGTTTACACAGGTACCTTGACAGGGTTGATAGTGACAGGGATTGACACCAAACCTAGCCCGAGTGAAAAGCACTAGAGAATTGAAACCCCACAGGAACAACCAAAGGAGGCAGAAAACGTGCCAAACTAACAATACAACAGTGGACTTCAACTATTCATCTGCAAGCAGGTCAAAAGGCATAATGAGATACAAAATTCAAAGTACTGGAAATTCAGATATTACAATCTAGGAAGTAACCATTCAAAACTGAGAATAAGGAGTATCCTTTCATGAAAATGTAATTGAACTATCCAACAAGTACCCGAGTTTATCTTTTGATGTTGAGGGAAGAAATAAGTTTTCATGGACACTACACCCCAACAAAACACAAAATAATAATGGACTTAAACCATATGCCTAACATATGACCTGCTGATAGCTTCCTAAAAGACAGCCCGCGATTCAAGACTTTACATTCTACATAGAAACACCAGTAAAAAGCAAGTGGTTACACTTACAGGAAGTGTTTAACCAAATCCCAAGCTATGAAGCAACTCGGGACCAGATCAGGGAAGAGAAATCAAGCTTGATAGCTTCATACAGGGTAAATCCTACCAAGTATATCAGGGACCTCCTGCAGAAGCACAAATTACCCATTTAATTAGTATCACAGCCATTTCCCCACTTTTCAAAATTCTGACTACTTTTAACTTTCATTGAGTTGCTCAGCACAGTATAAGAGCAGGCCTGAGAACCAAACATTGCCAAAAACCCAGGAACGTTATTTCATAAACCACATCCTGTGGTTAAAGCATAATAAATTCCAGAGGTATTTTTCTCGCCTGTAATCCTAGCCTTCTTTTCAGTGCACAAACAAGTTCACAAAACCTTCTGAAGCCCTTAGCCTCTGTATGAGAAGGATGACCACTGTGATTAAAGCATTTTCTAGCTTTTGGCTCTCCCACAGATTCCCTGATGGCTGGCCTGGTCTGAGTGTGTGGTATCTCTCTTCTCTCCCAAAAGGAACTGACCTAATACCATCATCCACTCACAAAAGGTGCCAGCAAAATAAGTGAAAACTCACAAGACATTTAAGGAAAACAGTAGTCACAAAGCTTGTAAGACATATATAAATTTGGACTATAACAATGCATTGTAGGAAAAACCTTCATTAGCACTTAAATCTTTTGTTGGACTTCAATCTCATACTTCCAGAAACTGATATAAACCCTGAAGGAGAACGTCTGTTCAGCTGTGGCAGGAAGCATAATGCTGGGCTTTAAGTATCACACAAAATAATAATTAAGTTATTGTGTAATATTATTATGTTTAAAATAAATATATAATTAAATAAGAATGCATGATATTAAAGATTGAAGGACTGCCATTCTGCTGCTCCCACTGGTAGACACGGCGGTTACAAAACCAACACAGCGAATCAGTGCTGTAAATTCAGTTACAGAAGCAGGGGGAGCCTTTTATTTAACTCTGATTTTTCTATTGGCAAATTAAACCAGTACCTCTGAGCAATGGTAATGCAGAACTGTGGATGAAATCATGAAGTTCCTTTCACTCCTTTCACACGATGGTAACAAGAACACTTTTTTTTTTTATGTACAGCGCAAGCTGGCACCTGCATTATTACCATCACTTACTATTTCTAAAGTACAACTCACTGTTCAAGCAAACAACCCCAAATGTAATGAGAGATGGGCCTACATGTGAAGCAAGAGGTATCACTATCAGAGATGTGCAGCAAATATTCGTAAATCAGCACGCTCCCTACATGTACTTTAAGTTAGTTTAATGAACAGAAATATAGACAGGAAACTTTTGTTATTTGTTTTTAATAACTAAACCCAAAGGTCTTGCCTATGGCTCTGCAACTGGGGTATCCCAAGTAATATTTGCTCAACAAGTTTCCCCTCTTCCTCCAACAATTAGGTCCTATCTCATCATGACACCACACCATTCTTTAGTTAGGCGGATATCACTCTTCCTAGGGCCACACGTAGTCAGATCAATTCGAATATAACCATTTGTGCCTCCTAATTTTTGTTCCTTTTTGCCTACAAGCAAACAATGGTCAGTGATTGCAGTGCAGCTTTGTGGGCAGCATGGCCAGCACAGCTGAGCGCAGTGGGCTGCAGAACAGAGGCAGGAAAAGATGACAGCAGGAGGGTGCTCCTTAACCTGAAAAGGCTGCTGTAGCCATCAAAGGAACTGTGCTCCCACATGTGCCTCAAAGCAAGAGACAGCCCAGAGAGATGCCAGACAAGCACCAGCAACAGAAAAGATCAACTTCTCTGAGGGAAAACAGAGTTCTTAAAGACTTCGCTAAACAAATGGTTAGGGTAGTCTGCAATTCTCTATTTTACCACCTGATAAAGCTATTAACAGTTTGGTTATACGCAGTCCACAACTCAAGGAAACATCAAGAAGTTGAAGAACAGGGACCAATAAATATACACAAGCAGCGAGACTCAGTCAGACTGGTTCTGAGAGCTGGAGCTGTGAA
Organism: Psilopsiagon aymara; assembly: GCA_024733675.1. Taxonomy (NCBI): domain Eukaryota; kingdom Metazoa; phylum Chordata; class Aves; order Psittaciformes; family Psittacidae; genus Psilopsiagon; species Psilopsiagon aymara. Next base: position 36,123 of record JANRGW010047694.1, read on the forward strand.
TGAGGAGATCCAAGACGCTTTCCCAGACTAGGGAGGAGAGTCATAATTGCATCATTTTTCTAGAGGAGCAGTGTCAACAATTTAGGCTGTGAGTCAGTACTGAGGCAGTCAATGCCCTACAGTGGTCCCTGGGGCACTGTGCTATTAGAAGTGATGACTTTCACAACCAGCTGCTGAGCAGGATCCAAGCCGACTTACGCATATTAAGGAAAAAAAAGAGAACTGCTACTTTATTTTTCAGTAAGAGCAAGAACATACTGCCAGTACTTTGGACAACTTCCAGCAGCCAAATTACTGTTAATGTCCAGAATGCTTCCACTTTTGTCTGGGGGCCTCCAAGACGAGTAAATAAAACCTCATGTACTCTTACTTTCTTTTTTTCCAGAAAGAAAAAGCCAGAAAAAAGTCCAACTTGCTAGAATCACCCTGTGAACACTATTTTACTGCCAGGTTTATGCCTCCACCACTAAATCACACTCAAGATTGCTGCCTTAAAAAAAAACAGTAATTTCATGTGGGAAATAAAACACAAAAGTGTTCTTTACTCCCAACTTGGAACTGTTGCATGGCAAGGTGTACACCAAATGTATCTGTATTCAAGTGCAGGAAATGGACAAGGATTAATCAAGGGAGTTTCAAGATAAAAAGAACTAAAAATCTTAAATTAAGAGCGTTAGCTCCTAGTCAGAAGAGAGTTAAGCACACACACTGAAAAAATACCAATCATTTTAAGACAATTTTGCAGTTCATAATACATCTTTTTTTATCTTACACACCTCCTGTAAGCAAACCTCACAATCAAGTATTTTTGCATTTGATTATCAGCCTAGAAAGACGTACGAGCTCCCACGAGAAAAAGACACATACATTCATACGCGTGTAGAGTGTTTCTGAAGTGACACACTCCCAATACATTCACAAATCCAAAAGCCACTTTTACACTAAGACTTCCCTTACACCTTTCTGTTGGTTTTAAATTAAGTCATTTACTGACTTTCACAAACTTTCACTATGAAATACCATGAGGCTTGAAAAAGAAAATGTCTCAAAGGCAAAAACGTAACAAATGAGGCAGAAACCACTGAAATACAACAATGCACAATATGACAAATCCTGTATTCATAACTGTCACTGAGTCAGCCCAGTTCATCCAGGAGCTAACAGCCAAATGTTTCAGGGTAAGGAAAAACAAACCATATGCAACCCTTCAGCGACCTGAACCATGCATAGAACACGCACATCTACATTTTTAGCTACTCTATGTATTACACACAGACAAAAAAATGCTGTAACATGTATTTAAATCATGAAACACTGGTTTACATCCAGACTTTTAGCATTTTATCACCATATCAAGCCTAGGCATATGGACACCACAAGAAGTCAGAAGTCACAAAATTAAGTGAAAATGCCTGGTATGTACTTTTGTTAAAAAATTCAAGAACAACTACTTAAAACAACCATAAGCAGTTACTGTTTGATCATATATGCATTCAGGCACGTACAACTTGGACTACAGCAACAACTGTATCACTGTATCTTTGTTACGTGTACACACAAACATATACAAACACAAAAACCAGATGAGAAAATAAGCTGAAATACAAGGCAACAGTCAAAACTTGAGTTTCAAAATATTTTAATTGTTCCACATTTTTTTCTAAAAGGCAGAAATACTTGAATATGCTCAGAGACAAGTGTAGAAAAAGGCTTGTTCACACAAACTCTCAGTTTTAGATGGGCTTCTGAAAAAAAGTGGGGAGGGGGAAGGGAACACAGCAGATCTGCAAGAAAGGTGCCAACAGTTCAAATGATGTTCCAAACGAATCAGTGAGGTAAAAGAAAAATGCACCCCATTGGGAAACAAATTGTGCACCGTTGGTAGCAGATAAGAAGCACAAATTAAGAAAATGTTCAGAAAAAGGTTTTATATTTAGACAATAGCTAGGGCCAATGAAAATAGAAACTAACTTTAACTGAACTCTTCATCCAAACCACTGTTTTATGAAACCCTGAATTCTTACACAGGATTACACAACAAAAGGAGTAAAATAAAATCAAAGCTGCAAATCAAGCATCCCAACTACAAGAGATATTTTACACATAGTATGAATACTAGTTCCCTGCTTCATCAGCATCAGGGCTGGAAATAATACTGTGAACATAAAGGAAGGATTCAAGTCACCCATAATAAACAGATATTCAGATTTACAGAAAACTATACTTATGACATTTCCTCTAAAGTTTCCTCCCTTGGCTGAGATGAAGCCTAGGACCTAGCACAAGAATATGTTTAGAAACTCATCATTTAAACAAAAAACAATACATAAAAGTTATAAGTGTGAGAAAAAATCCTGAATTAAGTACTGCTACATATGTGTGTAATTCTAATATTTCTTCTGCAGTTCATATTGTGAAAGCCAGCTGCAGTACTGGAATACTCAGTAACTCAGTATTCCTCAGTAACTCTGATCACAGCCCTGTGATATGACCTCCACAGAGGTGCTAAAGACCAGATCAGAGGTCTGATCCTTCCCACTGACAGACAGGGAGTTGGACTTGGCCTTACAACTGCTCTTCCTCCAAGAACTTGAGCAACTTCTCATTTTGCCCTTGGTTTCTGGCAGAACAGATCAGGAGGAGGTCAGCCTAAGGAATAGGGACAATTCAGGGAAACATGCATCAGGGAATTCAGACTGCATGGTAAATCCATCAAGAAATCCCACATAAGAAGGTATATTCTCATTCTGGCAGAAGTGAAACACAAAAAAAGCCAGGACACTCATCAATAAAACTAGATGTCGGTTTCACCACTCCTACTTCAAGAAGGCTGTACAGAAATTCTTGTTCTTGTTCAGAAATTAGTCTCTTGCACAAACAAGCTATAGAAAAAATACAAAGCCAAGGCAACTGCATCAATACCAAACCCTATGGCATATTCTGAAAGCATAGCATATAATCCTAGCCATATATTCCTTCATTTAGTGTGCCTGAAATCTAAAATTAGTATTTCATTATAGAGAAGTATATATAAAAATGTAAGTCATAGGTCCAAAGAAAGTGCTTAAAAGTTTGCCAACTTCTTCATTAAGACAGGAAGGAAGTTATAAGAATGATTTAGCCCACTGGCTCACAAGGCTGATGCTTTATCAGAATATTAATGATAGCAGACATTTTTAGTGGAGGCTTAATCACAAAATTGTGTTTCAAACAAAGCTTTTAGCACTTGACAGCAAAGAAAGACTCAACCTAGGCCAAAAATAGATTAAAATTCATAATGCAAGTGGAAGAACAGCCTCACAGCTTTGAAATGCCTTTCTTCTTTTTAATGACTCATAACCAAAAGCTGTTTGTCGATATTGCAAGGAAGGGGCTTCCCCAGGTTACTATCTTGTAACAAAAGTATTGGGGTTTGGGGTTCTTTTTCTTAAACAAAGGACAGGTGGGTAAAACTCACTGTCGCTTGACTTCCTTTTGTTAGCTACATATCAACATAGATAAGAGTTAGTAATAATAAATAGTTTATGGGAATACAGGCATACATCCCCAGCAGCTTACAACTACATAAAACTACATCTTGGGATCATCCTGACACAGGTGTTCTTTCCAATCAAAAGGCATACATTTTGTGTTCTACAAAGGGCCTGTCCAAGTTACTGAACTGCCCAGATGCTAAAGATTTTCTGGGGGATTTTTTAAGGCTACCATGGTAAAGAAAACTACCTCCCTAGTTACTCAAATAAATTCTTAGTAGATCATCACCCCCACGGCAGGGAGGCTGGAACTACATGATCTTTAAGGTCCCTTCCAACCCAAGCGTTGTGATTCTATGATTAATACATGAGGATTCATTGCATGTAAAATCTCCCACAGCAACTCCCAATTTACAAACTCATAACCTCTTGTAAAAGAAAGTAGAACAACCTGTCTCACATTTACCCCATGTAGGATAACATTATACACAAGTAATAACTAAAGCATTTAACTTGTTCCCTGGCAACATTTTGCCCAGTCATCCTCTTAGAGTAGAATGCAGCTACTTGCCCAATTACTGTCTAAAAACTTGTGTGGCTATAACAACCAATCTGGCTCCCCTAATGTAAGATTACAAGTTTCTGCTAAGAAGATACACATGCAGCCTGGCTGCATACACTTCTGGAATGAGCAAGGAAACAACATAAGCATAAGCGGCTCTGCAGTCACAAATTCCTATTACTGTAGCAGAACCTACATACATATTCTGAAATTCAGCTGGACACTACTAATGCTCTTTTAAACATAATATTTTTTGTTCAAGAAGGGGAACATGGATAGGAAGGGCTGGTTGTATGGCACTGCACAGAGTGAGGAGCAGCACTCTGCCTCCACTGCTGAACAAGACATTATTAAAGACCATCCACAACTACCTGGGCCATTCCCCAGCAGAACAAGCAGTAAGTGCCTACAAAAACCAGTTTTTCAGGTCTGAGCTCAAATTGTGTGGTAACTATGCAACAGACCACCCAAGGATTTGCGACTCACCAGAGGGTCACACAGCAGCAGAGGAAAAAACAAAAGAATCAAAGTCTGCTCAGATCCTTCTCACAAATCAAAGAAAAGCCTGTGCTGAGAGTGTCAAGTACAGGAATGGGGACATGGGAACTCTGGAGAGCATCAATCAAATCTCAAAGAACACTCCAAAGAAGGGAGATTCAGGGAACAAACAGCATACAGTATAGTTTGTTTTGCATTAACCAGCAATCTCCAGCCTCACCTGGAAAACTGCTTTAAAAATTTCTCCCACAACTACCTATGTGTCTTTGTGACTGTCAGCTCTCTCATGCCTCCAAAAATTAAATGTCCCTAGCAGATGGGACTTTGAAGAAGTTTACTTCAAAACAGATGCAGAAGCACTGATTTTAAGGTCCAGAGCAGCTGGTTCCAAGGCACAGGCTCAATGAGAAGTCCAGAGAGGCAGCACCCAGAACCCCAAGCTGCTCTCCATTCAGAGTCTGCACAATTCCCGCACCCACTGTTAGGCCACTGCTCTGAGACTAGTGTTCAGGACACAGCAACTAAAAAAGTACTTCTGGACTATGTGATCTTCAACGTGTTATGTAGCAGCATGCACAAATGGCTTTAAAACACACCAGGTTTCCAGAAGACATATGCTGCCTTTCCCCTTTTGGCATCTGCAGAGTCAGCATTTCAACATTTTCACTAACCAAGCCTGACTCTGGATCAGGACAAGTTTTTCCTGGGTCAACTACAGTATTATTATACAATATAATTAGGTCTCCTCTGCCTGCAACCTACAAGTTACCTGATTTCTTTGAGGACAGTGCCACAGCTAAGGAAATCCTTCCTCTCCCCACCTCATTTCTCTCTCTCCCTCTGGAAAGCCCCTTTATTTCTAGTGAAAATGTTTTTATAGCATGTATGCACTGCAACACCTCACCTTCTTTCCAACTCCTCCAACTAAACACTGTGTTATTCAGTGTGCCAGAAGTTGTGATGAATACACTGCACTGGAGAAGGGCTGCCTCACTCCTTGTGTTAGCTTGAATGAGAAGCAAATTAACCGATTGCCAGATTTCACATACTTATTACAGCCCACACTCCTCAGACTTAGCAGCAAATAATAAGTTTGGTTGTTCTGGGGGGTTTTTTAGCAAGTGCTTCTTAAAACATTAGTTATCCATTTGTAAATACACAAAATAAACAAAGAATGATGCCTGGGATACTGATACACAGAACATTATGAGAAGCCATCCAGAAAGATAAAAAGAAGCAAGCGTAGTATCTTTAAGATTCTGTAACATCCAGAAATGACACTATAGTTTTCTTCATTCTTATAATGTATATGTACCTTATATACACATACTTCTATTCACAGCAGAGATAACTCCAAGAAAAGCCTAACCGTCACTCATTAAGGATTTATATTTCAACACAGTTCAAAACAGGCACAGCAGAATGCATTTCTAAATATAACAGCCTGCATAAATGTAGGACAAAAATTAGTTCAACATGTAAAATGAGTGTTTAATGCTACTTTGGTAAACCAGTTTAGCTACAACTAGGTCCAAATTCCCTGTGTGAACATGCTTGATAAACAGACATGGAACACAGCCAATATAAGTACAACTCTTAGTTCTTGCCTAAATCCTGAAACAGAATCTTGAAACACAATCTTGAAACACAGATTTCCCTCCTTTATTCTTCCAATATATTATTCATGAATTGCAACTTAATCTCCTTGATCTAGCAACACTGTAATTTATTGGTCTGCACCTGACCAGAAGCAATTAACGCCCACATGCAGTTCTGCTCACACTGACAACCTGTGTCACTAAATCATGTTCTACAACTCTGCAACTGTGCTCTGAACATGCAAGTAATCAACCAGTCAGCTCGCCAGGGAAAATAAAACTGCCTGTGTGCAATTTTGCCTCTCCTGGCACTAAGAACTGCATCGAATTGTTTTTTCACAAAGTAACTAGACACAGGGGGCTTTTCCCTGTTTCTTTGAAAACTAAACATCGTGCTTATAGTCTTATCAAATTAAATTCTCACTTTCTCAGAGCAACTCCTAGTTTTGACTGGCTTCCAGCAGCTGTGACTTTTGTATTATTACGTTAGGTGCAATAACACTGCACTGTTGCTATAGCACTGCAATGCATTTTCTGCCTTACTTTAAAAGTGCAGCATCCTGAGGAAAAAGGGAGCAGGGGACTTGTGACTGTTACTGTATTACAAACAGCAAACTGCAAATAAAAAGTAAAAACTACTAAGCCCAAAACAGGTTACTCCTCAGGAACTTGCAAAAAACAACAGGTGATTTTTTAAGAGTACTACAGCGAAGTATTTTCACACACATTTCCTGCTGTACAAGTAAAGCAGAGGAGCAGAGTTCCTTCTAAAGAAATACTGATACTGAGTTAACAATTCCAGCGGCACTACCTCAAATCAAAACATGGTCCAGATTACTTCTCCAGTGTCTCTGCAGAAGCATAACTTACTACTTGGATAACAAGTAGATAACTTGGAGCACTGTTTACAGTACAGCCACTGCAGAAAACGAGGGAACTGTCCTTGCCTGTGTCTGCAGAAGTTCATCACATTCTTGCCACTTCACCAAGCTTTGCTGCTCTATTCCTACAGTGAGGGAAGGATGCGGGGCAGGAGGGGGAAGGGAGCGGAGGAGAGAAGTCAGACTGCAAAAGTGCTTATCCTATCAAAAAAATAGCTTTTTTGACCACTTAGTTCCTTGAATCAGCTCACCGGCAGGTTAGATGAGCACCCTGACTTCAGGGAGGGGTGTAGCACAGGCACTGCCTGCATTTAGTAGGAGCTGCTGGTTGAGCTAGCTCAGCTACACCACAGAAATCACACCCTCCACTGCATTTAATCCTGCATTTATATTCAAAGTCACATAAGAGTATTTCTAGAAAAATAAAAAGAATTATCAACCATCACTAGTCATTTTTACGTAACTAGTGAACAAAAAGAAAATTTAAGTTCTTGGGACATTTCCAAAAGAAGCTTTGCCCTCCTGTACATATACAAGCCCATGCGTGGTGGGGGGGAAGTGAAATTCATGAGCTACATGGACATTTCACAACGGAGCAAAATCGGCCTCAAGAAAACCAAACTTCAATCAGCTCACAAGATTGAGAAATGGTAGTCTATGTCAATTCTAGAGGAAGAAAAAAGATTCAGGGAGTTAGCTGTCCACTGCCAGAGGCTTCACACCAGAGGACAGACCTTTTGGGCTCTTTTCATTGTGAAGTAAGGACTTGCATAATTAAAGTATCAGAATTGATTAATTGTCTTATCTGTGGTAAAGGAATTTTTAAAGCATGTTTACCTCAAAACCCAGTTCCCGATTAAAATGTACTAGTAATGACTACATAAGTTTCTCACATCTTCTGTCATTAGCCCAATAAATGAGTATGTCACAAACACATAAAGGTTTGTTTGCTTGGCATTGAAAGGATAGCCACTTCATGACAGCAGCCTGAAACTGCCAGCAAAAGAGCAGCAGAAGAACAGGCAGAAAGCATCAGGAAGTGAGAAATTTTGATAGGCATACCCCAGCTTCCTTTCAAAGGAGGAAATTGAAACCAATGCTCCGTTCTGCTACTGCAGTTTGTTTTTTGATTTAGTCCCACATAAGCTCAGCAGCAATAACAAAGAAAAAGAAAAGCCCAAGTACAAAGTTCATCATCTCTCAACTTGACCCAACCTGGTTTTTCCTCACACACACACAGCCTAAGGCTGAGCTTGTTTCACCAAGCAACTCCTGCCTTAAATACCGTAACAGATGGACTGGGGTTGACATGAGCCAGGTACTAAGATTATCTGACATTTAAATGATCAGGGGTTTATTGCCCTTTTCCATTAATTTCAGCTGACTTTGAATAAACCTCAGTGAGCTCAGTCTGCTTGAATCCACCTTTGACAGCTCCTTCCCAGCTGTATTCATTACCCAGCCCTTCCACGTGCTTTGTCATTTTATTAGCACCCTTTTTTCCCCACCATTTTGTTTATGTGGATGGAAAACAGTATCTGAGTAAGAATTAGTCACTGTTAGCTTGTTTGATCATCAACTAGTTCTTTAAAAGAACACCCCAGTATGAATTTATTATTTTTTTATATCCATAAACTTAACATCACAGATTGTATATTAAGTAAATAGTGACTAAAGAGCAGGCTGAATTGCAATGAAGAGCATCTTACTGAAATATTTTATTCAACTCAACGAAATGCTAGCTAATCATTATTAGTTATAACAAAACTTCATAGAGTAAAAAGTAACAAATTAAAAAACAAAGTTACATAGTCACATGTAAACTATTTTTACATTTCTCTACCTATAAAACACTTATTATATTGTCTCCTCTGTTGAAGTAAAGCATGCATTTTTAAGGCCTCACAAATTACTCAAAGTCCTTTTAAAACATTTCCATATTGACTGTATTACATGAGTTTGCTCGCAGCTTTAAAACCAGCCATTAACAATGCAGCATTATTAAAAAAAAAAAAAAAAAAAAAAAACCAAAAAAACACCAAAAAAACAAAAACAAACAAAAAAAAACAACCCAAAAACCAACCAAACAAACAAAAAAACCCAGAAAAACATATTCCTTTTGTTTTGGGCTGAGTGACCACTTGCATGTCACACAGTACTTGTTTCTGCATCACACAGAAGATGGTACAAAGCCCAGGACTATTCTTCAGCAAACTATGATACAGGACACATGAAAAGGGGTCTGAAAGTTATCTTGTTCGATTAGCTTGACCAGCAAGCCCCTGAAAACTCCCTGAGAAGAGCAAACAGATACACACTGCAGCCAACGCAGACATATGCACAGCACCAGGGCACTTCAGGGACAAACTGCCAGAAAGAGACAGAGAAGAAACTTGTCACCTTTCTCTGACCTGCGCCTTGGTAGTCTTTGTTATTTCTGGTTTACTTCTTCTCTTAGTTTTATGCTCAGAAACAGAAGTTAAACACACCCTGTTTGTTCCTTCTAATTACAGGCCAAAAGCTACTTTTAATGCTGAGATGAGGATTACAGAACAGCTGTTAGAGAGAAGAACATTTTGGCCATTAGCTGTGAAGGAAGCTCTTAGGAGAAGTGGTATGCGTGCTTCACATCACATGAGAGCCAGCTTTGACTTTGTTTTGTCTATAAAGCACCAACAGTACTGAAGCCTCTGAACTATGGGTTCCATAAAGTCAAAATAGCAGTTTGGCTGCCATAGAAAATAAGGTTTATTTGATAGTTATGAAAACATTACTGCAAACAATTCAGTTTGAAGGACACATTTTGACACAAACTCATGCCATAACTCCAAGATACTGCAGTAAAGCAATTCCTTTAAAAAAAAGGAACAAGAGCCCCATGTTCTACTTAGATTTTGCCATTTATTTTTGTCATTTTTCTAACATAGACAAAATTATTTCACCCTTTACACCTTAATTTTACTAACTCTGAAAAGGTAACACTCTGCAGTAGCAACTTACTTCTGATGTGCAGGAAATACTACTACAGTATATTTACACTATTGAACGTTATGCTTATTAAGCAAAGAAAAATACTTCCAAAGGAAAGATCAAATGTTTTGCTTGCTCCTCTGCCTACATACATGGAGCACCCTTGCTGCTTGGCACTGCAAGGCAGAACTTGGATCCTACTGGAGGTGACTCAGGAAGACTGGATGGTGCAAGAGGCAAAAGGCAAACAGCAATAGTTATTTAAAGTGATTTGCAAGTCTCTGAAGATAATGATAATGATTTTTATTATGAGAGAAAAGTGTTATAAAACTCCCAATTTTTTGAAGACAGCATTTTTTTCAAAATTATGGTGTTTGTTGAATAAGAGGAAATCAAACATCGGTGTCTTTACCGTTTTCAAAATGTAAAATATAAAATACTTCTTCAACAAACACAAGAAATTGGCTATTCATGAAGTACACCATAATGATCAAAGGAAGAAGCTGCACTTCCTTATTTTAATAACAGATGATCTAACTGCACAGTGGTTACAAAGTATTTCACACTGTAACATCCTGTCAACTTAGCAAATAATCATCTTGAAACTTTGCAGATGCTAGTTTAATAGCTTATCTTCCTATTTATGCAGCACTCAGCCTTTGAAAGAACCGGTTAGCTCCTCAAAAGGTGCTCTAAAGATACCGTATTTAAGAATTTGAATACTGTCTGTGCTCTAATTAGAGAGGAAAAGAGCGATCTTCAGCTCAGACAAGTCCCAGTTTTCATCTGAATAACGTTGTTGGTTTAAGTAAAGAATAAAAAGACCTTAAATAAGGTCTGTAACTCCATTTTAATAATCTTTGGAGCTGCTTTGAACACAGCCAAGTCTCACACAGAACATCAAATCCAGGCCAAAAGAACAGCAGCAACAAGTGAGTAGTTCAGACAGCAGCCAACGCGCGCTCACTGCTACTGAATACGGATCCTCACACCTTGGTTAAGGCAAAACAGAGCTGAGCCAGACAACTCTGTTAACATAAGAGGACTATACTAATTCCATTAGCTATTTGCTCGCACGGATAATTATCCCAGGCTGATTTCAGATGATGATAAAACTGCCTCTGATTTACACAGAAGAATATTTCTACATATGCAAAGTCTTGACACTTGTAATACAAAAAGTTCTGCAGACGCTTGGTGAGTCCATCACATCAGACCATCACACTTTATTAACTCAAAACTCCAAGCAAATTCAGGTAGACTGGGTCCTGTTGTAGAAAGATAAAATGTAGCCTCGACTCAAGATTGAGGGAGATTGAGGGAGCTGTCACTGGGCGAAGTATTTCAGCCTACATTCTACAGCCTTCAGAATGAATTAAAATCAGATTGAGTCATTTTGATAAATCCTATAATGTTAAATCGACGTCAAAGAAGTAACCCAAGAATAACAACTCAATTTAGAGTTGAGTTTTGGAGGGTTTTTTGTTTGATTGGGGTTTTTTTTGGGGGGGAGAGGGGGGTTGTTGTTGGTTTTCTGTTTATTTTTTGGGGTTTTTTTGGTTTTTTTTTTTTTTGTTTTTTTTTTTTTTTGTT
>JANRGW010047700.1:0-10006 GCA_024733675.1 Psilopsiagon aymara
GCCCTGCAGGATCGGGCACCTTGCTTGTGCGGTTGCCTTGCTGGAAGGTCCTTGCATAGGATGTCCTCTTCCTCCTGCATTTCAGAGCAAGATTTATGTATGGGTAGTTCCTACCTGTAACACCAGCGTCGCTGAAACTTTGAGTGATGTGGCTCTAGCTGTTTGCCAGGATTTGATGAGGGCAGCAGTCACTGGAGCTTCTGTTTTTTGCTTTATGATACCATCCCTGGAGCCCATATGCCAAAAAATTATTCTTTAATTTTAACTAAATTATTATTTGGTATTATAGAATTAAGTAGTAATACCTCCCTGCAAGAATATTTTTGGTCCATGGGTCTGTGTTAAAAAAAGAAAATAATAAATTTGTCGGGGGCATTCACACCTGCTAAATGAAATGCTAGGCTCCCTCTGCAATAAAATATAGGGGAATTTGACAGCTGTTTTGGAAAACACTCGTTTCTTTAAAATTCATACATGTCAGAGCAGTGCTGGCATATGCTACATTACTGTAAGCCCACCAGTGCATTCTTACAAGAATGAACTTCTCATAGGGTGAAGACAACACCCTATAGAATAGTTAATAGTCTATCACGCTCTCTGTTAATGACCTCTCAGCACACACAGAAGGCCAGCCTGTGTCCAGGGAGGTCACCATACTCCTGAGGGTGAGAAGTTTCTTTTCAAATGTATCCTGCAACCTCTAAACCACATAAACCCATAAAGTGTTTCAGATTCTTCCAGTAGGTTGTTCCTGTCTCTGACAAGTGTAATTTGAAAATAAAAAGCCTGTCTTGGGTGCCGAGTAGAGCTCCACTTTTTTTCGTTCCCTCCTCATACTTTTACCAAAAAGTGGCATATTAGCTTAATTTAGGCTGTCTTCAGTACCGTTTGTTTGCACAGTACAGTGTGAAGGTTGCAAACAATGAAGCAGATTAATTGCCTCTTGAAATACAATAGGGAAAACAGAGCCCTTTTTGTCACAGCAAAAAAAAAATTAATGCAAATATACTCAAGCAAAGGAATTACTATCCTGCCAGTTTCTGACAAGTGTAGTTGCTAAGTAAATACCTGATTACTTTCTTGAAATCTGAAGCATAGCATTTTATTAATTTGGAATTCATAACAAGTGAAGACCAGACGTCATGAGTCAACTGTGGTAGCATGGAAATTAAACAGAAGACTCTGTTTTTTCCCTGGTGTAATTTAGAGCACCATAGATGATACTTGTGAATTTTTATGCCTCATTAGGCAGTTGTGATGCTGATCTGGTTGTTCTTCTATGTCACACTGCATACAGTTTGATACAGGACAAGATCTATTCAGGAATGTGTGAAACCCAGCAATTCTGAAAAAAATGACTGAGTTTAATTTTGAGGACAGAAGTAAAATGCAGAATGGCTAACACTTTAATCTGAGAGATTTGCAGACTACCGAGGCTCAAAAATGCTCTGAGCCAACAAAAGAAACCAAAGACTGAAGTTAAGCATGGTGCCTCTTTTGCTCTTGAGATGTTTTGGAGCAAAGAAAACAGAAGTTTTATTTATTCTTCCAGTGTGTAAAGTGTTTTTCTATTGCTCATGTATTTTGTGTCTTGTTTTAACATAAAGCCTGGCTTTCACTTTATATGAATGAAATGAAATTGTTACTAGAGTTAACTTTTAAATTAAGAGAGCTTTGGAAGGAGTGGGATCTACAAAGCCCCAGACCATCAAAGTCAATAAAAATTTCTTTCCACCTGAAACAATAGTAACAGTACCAATAGCAGAAAAACATTTACTGTTTCCAGTTTCCCAGTATTATTCAAGAGAAAATACTACAGTGTAATGGATAAAATATTTATTGTTTTCTGTCTACATCTTAACAAAGCATAAATACCCTTTCTTATTGTATACCTCAAGAAATAAAAAATGTTCATGCTGACACTACTCATAAACAACATCTGCACTGTTTGCAAATATACCTTTTTTATTTTATTTAAACAAAAGCGTTGTAGCATCATAGGATTTGTGGAAAGCATTTTTACTCATAGCCCCACAAGAGTAAGTCATGCTGTGAGATCATGCCTGTATCATACATCATGTTGAAGATTAGGTCTACGTTGGACTTAGTGTTCCAGATTTAGTTTTCTGTCTGCCATTGTTCCATGTATTGTATATTCCATGAGAACTCAGAAGCATGCCAAATGATTAAATTTGACATGTGATAACCATTTGTATAGATTATATGTAATAAAAATATTTCACAATATATTGCAAGCCATCCATTTCTTGGTCTTTTCATGGTTTTGGAACTGCAAGACAACCTGGCTTTGCTTAATCTGAACTAATTTCCTATGTAATATCTGTTTTCTCAAGGCTTTGATGTCTTCATTAGTTTCATAATATTTCTGCATGTCACTATCTGTCTCTAGGTTCCACTAATTTGCCTTTCTGTCTGCTTATCTCAATTTATTACCGTCAGAATCATTCCACTGCCCTTCCAGCAAGGGAATAGCTAGAATGACCTGTTTACTGTCTTTATTCTCTTCACAGTTTAAAACAGAAGCTGTAACAAGGATAAGAATCTGGCAGATATTCCTAATTACTGGCTTTTCACTTTTCTTAAACCATTGTCCTCCATTTAGTTTCTCATGTGCTTCAGAGGTCTTGAAGGAAGGTGCGTTTTTCCTGATGAGCTCTATTCAGCTAATACCTTTGGGTGGGATATGCAGGATATACAAAGGTGCTCATATAGCTTGGAAATAGCAAGCAGATGTTGTGGAGAGAGAACAGATCATCAGTGGGCTTTAAAAGAAAGAGAGAGAAGCTCTAATTTTATAGATAGTATTGAAATGGTGCCATTGGTGGTGCAATATGTGAGGCCATGTAAGCAAGATGTTAGACACTAGAACTGCGGACAAGACAGTATTTGAAATGAGTTACAAAAAGGGTTCAAACGAAAGCAATATTTTACAAAATTGTGTGGATTTGGAGACATGTAAGCAACAAGACCTGTATGTGTCTGTTTCACTGTAGAGGAGAGAGGTCATAGTTAAGGCATCTAAGTTACAGATGAGTAGGGTGAAGGATAGTGGTAGTGGTTTTAGAAGTGCAAAAGAAGTGCAAATTACCATTGTCATATTACATTTCAATTTTACTATAAAATACAGGATTATGAGATAGAAAGATATCTCCTGGGTTATCACATCTTGTCTACTGCTGCTTCAGATTACACCATTTTAGGTGAATTTTTGTAACATACCATGTTTTACATTAAAGCTGGGTATGTTTCTAGGTGTCTCCTTATAGGAAGCTGTATTCATCAGTCTGATTATTGAAAGCCCTACAATTTCCAGTCTAAATGTGTTCAGGTTCAGTATGCACCCATTTGTTGAAATATTGCTTTCTCTGCAGTTCAACCCTTTCCTGTATTTTTAGCTCACTCATCCCTGTTGGACAAACCAATCTCCTGTCAGAAGGTAGGTTTCTCATTCTTTTAATCACTCTACAGTCCTTTCTGTGTATTCCTGTTTGAGTCCACTTTTTATGGAGTCTTAATGAGTTTCACACAGTATCCCCACACAGAACGGGTAGGTCCCAAATTCATGAGGAACTGCTAGGAAAGAACTGTAGTTTTTCTCATATTACTTAATTTATGAGATAATCATGCTAATAGGTGGTGTTTATTATGTTAAGGTTGTTAGTGCTGTGCTTAACTTCACAAATTCTGATGAGTCACTGTGTTTGTGGGAAAGCTGTGAAAGACGCAGATTGCATCTCTGATACAACTTAATTTTGTCCTAACAGAGTTAAGGACTAACCAAGGAATTAATTCTTCACAACACCTCTTTGTATTTTTTCTGTATGTTAATGGACTGTTCCTATAGGTAGATTCTGTATGGCAGTTCTCACTATCATACTAAGATACTTGCACACATGAAGCGCAATCATAAAGTTTTTTCTTTCTTTCAACTGTATACTTTTATCTTGCCTTTCTCAGATAGACATCACGTCTGAAAATATTCATAAAATACAAATAAAATTCCTCTACAGCATATTTAGATAAATTAGAGGAAACTAGAAGTCCAATAGGAGATGCTGCTAAATTATCAAACAGCTTAGCCATCTGCATATTGCTATTTTGGGGGAACACTGGTTCAGCAATCAGCAGAACTGTGGTCACTCGCAATCACAGGCGAACGGCCACAATTTCCCTTTTCCTGGCTGAATAAATGAACTGCCCTTGGTTTGACTAAGGGTGGGTCCTGTGAAGGGCTGCATTGCAGAGAGGCTGCTGTGTAGTATCAGTGACTGCTGCAGTCTGCTTTCTGTTATCAACCCTGCTTCAGGCTTCTGCAGCACAGAAAGTAGCTGGAGTTATGTGGCTTTGTTGGTTGCAGCAGTCTTTACACCTCCTGTGGGTAAGGGGAGTACCCTGCTCTGGAGAAGCTAGTTTTTCACCCTCTGGCCAGTGCTCCACCTTCATTCCTGAAGTCACTGTACGCCCGAACTTCCCTCACACTGCAGTGTGATGTCAGTATGTCATTACATTTAGGAATTTACAACCTCTGCGCCCTCAACAGTTCCATCAGAGAGAGGACACAGGGGGTCTCACTACTACAGAGGAATTAGCATACCTTCCTCTAATACATTCTTACTAAACACTTTTCAGTAGACCAAGATCTGTCTTGGAAACTTTCTTCTGGAAGGTTTCTGAGAGAACTTTTCTTCACATACATTTGTAAGCAAGATGGTAGTGTGTGCAAACCAGCATCCAGAGAGTTAAGATCAGTTACTTTGCAGTTTATACCCCAGAGACTTTAAATCCTACCTCAGTAGTTGTCTGCAGTTTCTAAGAATCCTGTGTTTTTTTCAGTTAACATCAGTATTTTTATTGGAAGAAATATTGTCAAGTAGGTTGTGAAAGAATAAATTGCATAACAGTAGAAAAATCAAAAATAATGCAAAAAGAGCTGAATTAATAAGCTGAAATAATAAGTTTGAGTGTTACTGCAAGCAGTAATTTTTTTCTACATCCTCTTTTTTAAGTGTTTTGTAGTTGGCACTGTCTATTGCTTTGTAGTTAAGAGACAGCCAGTAGTGATATTACAGAACCTGTAGAAAGAGCAGCAACAAAATGGATTCTATAAAATATTACTAGAAGACGCGGACTGTATCACAGATTGCAAAAATCTTGCCTGCCAGTGCTGTAATATTTATATTTAATGTTTTGAGTTGTATTTCGGATCAAGTCAGTGACCTATGTTTGCTAGCCTTTTCAGTCTTGTGAGTCATCTGCTGTAAAGATAATCCATTTAAGACCCACCAATCATTGCACCCCCATACAACAGGCCAGACTGGTTCTGTGTGAACACAGCCATCATCTCGTAGACCGTGGAAAGCCCGAGGCTTGACAGATGTGATGGATACAGTGCTATATGCAGTGCGGAGAGTTCCTGGTACTGTCGCCTTGTGGTACTTTAGCCCAAGTAGTGTTCTTGTCCCTCCTGCTAGTCACAGTCAATGACAATGGTAATATAAGAAAAATCTCAGTAATTAATTCTTGGCTCCAGGACTGGTGTCAGCCTCAGAATTTGGGGATTTTGACTATTGGTTGGTCTGTACAGTACGAAGCCTGCTGTGGCAGATGGAGTATACCTGTCCCAAAGCAGGGAAGCTATTCTAGCCCAGGAGTTAGTAGGACATCTGATTCAGAGGGAAAACTAGGTTCAGAGGGGTAACACCAGGTTCAATAGATGTGAACCAAGGTGTAGCATGCCACTGTTGGAGTCCAGATCCACTGGGCAATTTAGATGTATTTATGCCAGTGCCTGTAGCATGAGCAGGAAACAGGAGAAGGTGGAAGCCATTGTGCAGTAGGAAAATGATGACACAGTCACCATCACAGAAATACAGTGGAATGATTCATATGATTGAAGTGCTGCAGTGGATGGAGACAGTCTCTTCAGGAGGGATGAGCAAGGAGAAACAGGTGGTGGGGTTGTGTTGTATGTCAGGAGGTGCATCAACTGCCTGGAACTCAATGTTGTGAGTAAGAAGGCTGAATGTGGGTGAAGATCAGGGGGGAGGCCAGCCAAGCTGATATCCTGATAGGAGTCTGTTATAGACCACCTAGTCAGGATGAAGCTACAGATGAACTGCTCTTCACACAACTGGGACAAGTTTCAGGATCCCTTGCTTGTTCTCAAGGGGAACTTCAACCTACCAGATGTCTGCTGGAAGTACAACACAGCAGAGAAGAAACAATACAGGAGGTTCTTGGAGGTGTGGAAGCTAACTTTTTAACACGGCTGGTTAGTGAGCCAACTGGGGGAGATGCCAGGCTAGATTTGCTGTTTGCAAACAGAGGAGGACTGGTGGGTGATGTGATGGATGGCTGGAGACCACCTTGATGGTTGGAGGCTATCTTGGCAAGCCCATCACGAAATGACTGAATTTTCAATCCTTGGAGAAGTCCAGAAGAAGGACAGCAAAACCTCCACCTTACACTTCTGGAGGGCTGACTTTGGCCTGTTTAGGATACTGGTTGGCAGAACTCTTTGGGAGATATTACTGAAAGACGCAGGGTCCAGGAAGGCTGAACACTCTTCAAGAACATGCCTTAATGCACAGGAGCAGACGGTCCCCATGGGCCAACAGTCAAACCAGCCTGGCTGAACAGGGAGATACTGCTGGAACTCAGGAGAAAAGAGAGAATTTATCACCTGTGGAAGAAGGGACTGTCACCCCATCAGAAGTACAAGGGTGTTGTTAGGTTATGTAGAGAGAAAGAAAGGTGAAGGCACAGATGGAAATAAATCTGGCCATTGCCATAAAAGTTAATAAGTACTTTTACAAATATATTAGCAACAAAAGGAGGGCCAAGGACAACCTCTATCTTCTACTGGACACTAAGGGAAACCTAGTGACTGAGGATGAGGAAAAGATTGACGTACCTAATGCTGCTTTTGCCTCAGTCTTTAATAGTCACACCAGCCACCCTTTGGGTACTCAGTTCTTCGAGTTGGATGGCAGATGGGGAGCTGATTGAGGTGCCCATAATTCAGGAAGAAATGGTTAGTGACCTCCTGCTCCACTTAGACATATACAAGTCTATGGGTCAGATCAGTTCCACCCAAGAGTGCTGAAGAAGCTTTCAGAGGAGCTTGCTAAGCCATTCTCCATCATCTGTCAGCAGTCCTGGTCTAGTGGGCAGGTCCCAGAGGATGGGAGGTTGCCCAACATGACACCACTCTACAAAAAGGACAGGAAGGAAGACCCTGGGAACTACAGGCCTGTCAGTCTGACCTCAGTGATGAGGACAGCCATGGAGCAGATGATCCTGAGTGAAATCATGAAGCACAAGCAGGAGAATGG
This sequence comes from Psilopsiagon aymara, assembly GCA_024733675.1. Classification (NCBI taxonomy): domain Eukaryota; kingdom Metazoa; phylum Chordata; class Aves; order Psittaciformes; family Psittacidae; genus Psilopsiagon; species Psilopsiagon aymara. The sequence continues at coordinate 7,356 of JANRGW010047700.1, forward strand.
AGGGATCAGGCACAGTCAGCGTGGGTTCATGAAGGACAGGTAGCGCTTGACCAGCCTGATCTCCTATGATAAGGTGACCCACCTGGTTGATAAGGGAAAGGCTGAAAAGCTGCTCAGTGGAGAAAGACCTGGGGGTGCTGATTTGAGGAGCTGAACGTGAGCCAGCTTTTGCCCAGGCAGCCAAGAAGGGCAACACCATCCTGGCCTGTGTCAGCAATAGTGTGGCCAGCAGAGCCAGGGCAGTGATCATCCCCTTGTACTCAGCACTGGTGAGGCTGAGCCTCCAATACTGTGTTCAGTTCTGGGCCCCTCACTACAAAAAAGACATTGAGGTGCCGGTGTGGGTCCAGAGAAAGGCAAAGCTGGTGAAGAGTCTGGAGCACAAGTCTGATGGGGAGTGGCTGAGGGAACTTGGGTTGTTTAGTCTGGAAAAGAGAAGGCTCAGGGGGGACCTTATTGTTCTTCATAACTACCTGAAAGGACATTGTAGTGAAGTGGATGTTGTTTTTTTCTCCCATGTAACAAGTGACAGGACAAGAGTTAATGGCCTCAAGCTCCACCAGGGGAGGTTTAGACTGGATATTAGGAAAGATTTCTTCACAGAGAGGGTTGTCAAGCCCTGGAACAGGCTGTCCTGGGAAGTGGTAGAGTCACCGTCCCTGGAAATAAAAACCATGAAATGAGGCCCTCAGTGATATTGTTTAGTGGTGGTCTTGGCAGTGCTGGGGTAAAGGTTGAACTTGATGATCTTAAAGGTCTTTTCAAACCTAGCTGATTCTGTGGTTCTGCTTTCTGCACCCTTCTTGCTGGATAGCACAACAAAAAATATATTCCCTGTGGCTTCTTAAGCTAGGACTACCTAAAAGACAGTCCCACATAAAAGATAGCAAACAGATTTCTCTTAGTGTTCTCATTTCCAGGAGTTTTCTTCATCTTTGTTTTTATTCTTACCCTCACCCCTTAGTCATCTAGCCTTTCTTTGAAGGATTTCTGTCAGTTACCAAGCTTATAGAATGTCTATGTGCTAACTGGGAGAGCAATGCCAAAGAATCAAAGCATTGAGTGCTTCATACAGGTTTAGACAAGAGAATTGTGGCCTCTTCACATACTGCAATTCCAGGGACGCAGTCTGCACCTTTCGCTTCCTGTATCAGTGGCTGCTAGAAGAGGAAATGTGGACACCATGCTGTACAGCATGTGTTGTAGTTTCCACAGTTGCAATGACAAATTTGCCTCAAAAAATTAAAGTCATGGGGTTGCACAATTTTTTCAGCTTTCATTCTTCTCTTCTGCCCAGTATTGCAGATTTTAATTAGTACATTCTATTGAGCTGTAAGTAGTGGATTGCTCGTGGTGAAATTCATAACCTAATTTAGCCATGTTGGCAAGGAGGGAAAACAAGGAGAAGGGATGGAAAAAAGAGAAAAACAACTTATCATGGATAAGAAAAAAGGTAGAGGGGTTGAAACTAAGAAAAACAGGAAAAGGGCAAGCAGGAAAAGTCATGTTTAGCTCTGTTAACAAAAAAACCACAAAAAAAAAAGTAGAAGTTAATTATTCCATAAATGAAAAAAGAGAAATTAAAAGAAACGAAAAGTCCCAATATATAGTAGAGGCTTTGCCTACTGCAGGATCTTTTGTAATTAGAAGTATGTGTAAAAATTAGTTTCAGAAATTGTGAAGTATGAGTAGCATTCATTTAGAGAAATTAACGTTTTGTAAGATGTCCATCTATAAACTTACTTAGGGCCGGTGTAATCTATGTAATCTATGATATTAAAAGCACTGGTGACCAGTGAAATGTGTGATGGGCCACACTTCTTTCTGGCTTTTATAATTCCCAGAAAGAAAATACCAGTTTAACTTGGTTATTAACATTAGGATCAGAAAATCCTGTATATATCAATTTGCAGTACATTTGCAAATTTGTTCTGCTGACTTGCTAACCTTTTCTTATTACTGTTACAAAATACAATTTCTTACATTCCCATGCTAGATTCAAGTAGATATGCTAGATACTAGCTCAAATTAAAAAGTGGCTGTATTTGACTGTATTTTGGCATACTACACAATTATTAGTATGGGTTCTTTGGCATACTACACAATTAATATGGATGCAAGTGCTCTGTCTGGTAAAGGAATTGCATGAACAAGGTAGTGAGATCAATAATGTAATTTCAAAAGATTGTTGGAATGAGGAACTCTTTCCTCAGTTGCTGCCACTAGATAAATAATCCTTACAAACTCAAACCAAATCAACCAACAACAACAACAAAAAAAGCCCCAACAAAAAAAAATCTCCCCAAACCCAAATATAAGTATGTAATTAGTGTAAGGAAACTTTGCTAAGGTCATGGGAGCACTTGAGAAATTTTTGTACTGAAATATAAAGAAGTAGAAAACTCTGAAGAATGAAAATGAGGGTGAATTCTTCTGTCTGCTAGTAATCCTGTTCTGTGATCAGACTGGTCAAACATGACAATCACCACCTGGAATGAAAGGCACATGGTTACTGGCCTGGCCACACCTGCTCAAAGTAAAGTGGCATTGCACATCTTCCAGTATCTGAAGGGGGCTATAGGGATGCTGGGGAGGGACTCTTCATTAGGGACTGTGGTGATAGGACAAGGGGTAATGGGTTCAAACTTAAA
>JANRGW010047702.1:0-32110 GCA_024733675.1 Psilopsiagon aymara
AGTTTAGATTGGATATAAGGAAGAAATTCTTTACTGTGAGGGTGGTGAGGCACTGGAATGGGTTGCCCAAGGAAGTTCTGAATGTTTCATCCCTGGCTGTGCTCAAGACCAGGTTGAAAAAAGCCTTGGGTGACATGGTTTAGTGTGAGGTGTCCCTGCCCATGGCAGGGGGATTGGAACTAGATGATCCTAAGGTCCTTTCCAACCCTAACTATTCTATGATTCTATGGTATAGGAGCTTAAACAAAAAACCATTTCAGATCACTACTAAGTATTTTTATAGCAGGAACCATGTAACTCTGATTATATTTTAGAAAGACAAAGATCAGACCTCTACTGTTTGACCAGCTATCTTTTAAATTCCTCAAAACTCTTCTAACCTTACATAGTTATGCAGCACATACAGATACAACAGAGAAATGTAACGAGTTTATCAACAGAAACTCAGGATAATCAGCATAATTTGAATTTAGTGAGATTTCCCACATTCTGAGATATAAAGTCTTAATTTCTCTATTCATGGTGGACACCAGAGAAGAGAAACTATGTGCTTCTGAAGAATGTGACACTCCTGTATAACAGGAATTGAGGACTTTGTATAATTGCACACACAACAAACAAATCTGGAAAAATCTTATATCTCCAAGCATGATACAAAAGTCATGTTACAGTTGTTTTCTGGGAGTAGAAATTATAAGCACGACCATGAAATTATCTGGAATTGTGGTCACAACTACTTCTACACTGTATGATCCTGCCTAGAGGCAACTGTCCTCATGAGGACCTACAAAAGCCCTTGGATATGAAGAAAAGCTCTCAGAAAAGCAGTAACATAAAAATTTACTTATATGCCTCTAGGTTCTATGAAACTTTGGGGAACATCCAAAGAGCTGCAGTATGTGTATCCTACGATTTTAGAACTGTGAGAACACACCCCTGGTGTAATATTGATATTGTTTTGGTGCAATGTGGTGCATTCATGCAGTTACTGGCAGGGCAGCACGAGATTTTTCCTTCTCTTTATTCATGCTGATGACATTTCATTGTTTCTGCTCAGGATGCCAGCATCCCTGAAGATGCCAACCACAGGGTCTTTTTTCCCCATATTATTGGGCTAAAAGCATATAGTATCATGAAATTTTCAGGAATGTATGCTACGTACCTGATAATCTCTCAGCCTAATAAAGATTTAGGGTTAAGTTCTATCCTCAGCTGTGCCTATGTGATTCACACTGAAGCAATAGGCCTACACCCTTCTTCTTGTCATCCTCTATACAGCACAATTAACACTGGGGAGTTGTACAGGGACATGCAATGACCATTTCCCATTTCATTTAATTAATTAAAAGATTACAGTAAAACAGAACGGATGACTGACTGGCCCTGGAGAACTTGCATTCTGATGTGGACTGAGATCCTCCTGCTGAGGCAACCACTGAATTTCAGCAGAGCCCACACAGTGATGCCTCTTTTCTCTGTTTTTTATTCCTGTCTTTCTTGAAGAAGGACTAGAGAGCATCCCAACCTGATTGGAGTGATGCTGGTTTTATGAGAGATGTGTACGTCGGTCAGAAGCAGTGGGAAACTAGAGGACAACTTTAAGAAAACTGAATCTGTCTCACTTAAAATTGAGCTGGTGTGCTATTCAACAGGCTTTCGTACAGTCTAGGAATATAGGCCAGCACTTCAGCACTTAGTGCATAATCTTGCTCTCCCTATGACAAGTCACAGACAAGGCCTGTGACAGAATAAATAGTAGAATGATAATTCGTACTCCACAAGGGCATGCTATTGTCCTTTAGACACGTATCTAGAGCTGACTGTGAATATCAAAAGCACCTTGCTCATAATAAATTGGGGAGCAGTAGCTGAGGCTGATACATAAGGTTCAATCCTGTGTGTTTTCTTGCTGAAGTCAGCAGTGGTTTCAGAGCTTTTGGCAGACTTTTCTTACCACTGCTCCTGATGTGATGGGGACTTCGGTCCCCACAGAAGGTTATTATCTCACTAGGTGAAAACCAGAAGCAACTATAGTGAACCTACAAGCAAACTTACTCTTTCACTTTCACCACTGGCTCCTATGCTGATTATTGCAAGAACTGCATAGGAATTATTCTCCAAGCCAGAAAAACACCAAGGGAAAATCACTGATGGTTCAGCTGCCAGTGAAAGCTTCCACCGTTCATAATATTTTCAGGACACACTGTTTTCAGTTGGAAAGCCAGGGTAGGTTATTCACTTTGTTTTATCCTCTTTTATTGTTTTAACCCTCTTTGGTGGAAAAGCAATTGAACTGTACTCCATATGTATGGAAATCCTGGCCAAGGTAAAAATGCCAAGTGGCTTATTGTTTCAATGAAAGTAGCTAATTTTCTCTTTCCCTTTGAGCTCAAGTGCTTCACTTTTCTATTGAGGCTCTATGGAACATTAGTTTCCACAAAGGTCTTTTTTTTAGCTAATACATATGTATAAAAGCAATCTCCATTGTGGCACCCCAGATCTGTATGACTGTGTTAGAAAATTAACATTCTGATTATATAGGAAGATTATATATGCTGACATCCCTCACAGAACATATCACTACTGATTATGAGCAACAGCCTGTCCCCAGAAATCTAAGTCCTGCACAGCATTAACCACAGAGGCTCAGTGAAATTGCTCACTACTGAGAAGTCCCAGGTATAAGGGTATCCTGTAAATAGAAACCCACTTCTCCTAGTTCTGGGTTTATCCCACAGATGTGTGCTGCAGAGGAAACACGTTTCTTTGTACCCGAAGGCAACAGGTTGTTCACATCAGAAGTAAGATCAGTTCCACTTCCAAATTTTGTCCTTGAGGTTAAAAACTGTTGTGTTTCTATTGCAGGGCAGATGTCAGTGTAGCACAAGGCAATACCATGACGGAGTGATATGCTGTAGAAGTTGTGGGATGCTCTTCAATGCCCTGTGGAGGCCTATGAAACCTTTTTCAAATTCAGATGCCTGGTAAAGCTAACACCCATCTTTGGAAAGGAACTACTCCCTGCCAGAGCTCTCCTAACGGCAGCAGAACTACACCAGGAATGAATATGAATGAATTACAATCACAGAATCATAGAATAGTTAGGGTTGGAAAGAATCTTAAGACCATTTAGTTCCAACCCCCCTGCCATAAGCAGGGATGCCTCACCCTAGAACATATCACCCAAGGCTTTGTCCAATCTGGCCTTGAACTTGTTTTGGTTTGTTTTGTTTTAGTTCTAAGAAACTGGATTTACACAATAAACAGAGATTAGATGTTATATCCCTCCTGAAACTCCTGCTGGTTTGAAGACTGACATTGCTCCAGACAGCACAGCTGATGAAGGCAGTTTCTTTAGTATGGATGCTATAGAAATAAAAGCTTCTTTGAGACAATTCATCAATAGGAGATAGCTTGTGTTTGAGAGGTACTCTCCTGATCTCATACAGCATATGTCTCTGTGGAGCTGAGAAAGGCTGTCAGGGAAGATCTCCTTTTCCAAAAGGCACGCTTGAGCCTGGCTTCTCATGCAGATCTTTCTGTCATTCACAGACCCAGCCTTTCAAAGCTCTACAGCTTCATATAAGAGCAAAACAAACAGCCAGTAATTCTGAATTATCTTCAATGAAAATGTTTTTTCCTTCAGTCTCCTGGGTAATTTATTTATTTTTATCGTGAGTTCAATTTGATGGCAAGCTCAGCCTGTAATTATGGTAGTAGTGCTGGGATGGTTAAATGCCCTAGAAGCCCGATGCCACTAAATAAATAAATATATTACCTTTCACTTGAAATCGCCCTGTTGCTTCAGCCATGTCTGGTTGCAGCTTGCCCAGTGCAGTCTCTGCCCTCTGGGAAAAAATGTGTTTATAGCAAAGCAATGGGGACTCACGGCTGCTAGATGATTTTAGCAGGCTGGTAAAAATGAAGTCTCACGTGCAACAGATGAAACTCAACAATCAAGCAAAAACCTTGTTCAGCCATTTCAACTGTAAAAACAGAATCCAGAGGGCAGATGACTGCTCAAAAGTCCAGGCCTAATCTTCAACTATAGTAAATCAGGGGCATGATCATAATTATTAGTGCTTACTCAAAGTCACTAGTACCAGATGAGGAACTTACTTAAAAAGATTAACTGACTTCCCACATGAATTATTTCTATCTCTAACACTGGCCCAAATTCTGATTCTCTTAGTCAGATTCCAATAAAAGAAAAGACTCATTCAAATAAATTCTTCTTTACATTTTATATGTTCCAGCAGGAATATTGGTCTATGGGGGCTTTAAATGAGGGCTCAGTGAAAAGACAACTTAATATGTTCTTGAAACCAGGAAAGCTGGTTTCTCTCTCTGCCTGTGTGATGTAGCAACAAAACAAACCAGAAAGGATTTCAAGCCTCAGAATCAAAGGCAAATCTGAATTTACCCATAACTAAGGGACTTGCAGCTACACAAGTTTGAAACAAGCATTTTAGAAAAGTAGAAAGCCTTGGCAAAATCTGTATCTCACTCAGAATTTCAAATAAAATGATGCAGCCATTAATTTTCCTGGATGAAGGAGCCTATCCATCTCTCAGAGATAAAAAGCAATCTGAGTGAGGCCTTGAGGATTTTAACTGTCCTTGGTTAAAGGGTGAAAAAGCCCTTCTCAATAACAAACTTCAATTCCTCTACTATACATCACCCATTTTTAAATTAAGTGGAAAAGTGCATAGAAACTCTTTATCTCACTGAGTCTTACATGTCCTGCTCTGGTGAAATTTGGGGCCCTGTTTTAAAATTTCCAACATGGGAAAAAGTAATGAAGCTCCATTTTCTTGTAAATCTCCTATATCTTCTTCCTTGAAATATGTTGGATGTAGCTATTCCTTCTCCTAATGCCAGGAGCACAGCGATCACGATGCCAGACCACAGTATTGCTATTCTCCTGTGGGCATGTTGGGCTATTTTAAGTAAACTCCATTCTAAGTCATGATTATGCTTAGAGTTGGGTTTAACTTCAGCTCTGCTGGCCACATTCCAGCCAGGATAATTATGTTCTGCTTGCCAAAATTACCCATGTAGCTTCAGTGCAAAACAAGCTATCCTTCACACATCTCCTTATACACTTGAGTTCTTTGTTTTTAAACACCTGTCCCATTTTACCCTGAAGATGGCTGAACTCTAATGATGTGAAAACAACCCCTGTATTTACAGTGCTTTAGGATCCTTTGGGACTAAGGACATTAAATGAATGCAAGCTGCAATATTAAAAATACTTTACAGTAACATTTGCCATTGTTTTTGGCACTGTGTAGCAGCAGGAGACCCATTGTGTTGGGAACCATAGCTGCAGAACAGAGACGGTTCTCCAAATTGGATCCAGCTGGAAGAAGCGGTCACATATCCAGCCGCTGCTTCCTGTAATGTGACAAGAGAGCAAGCAACTTGGTGGGGTGCTAAGGGAAGGGCTACAACTGCCTGAGTACCATGAATAGGCCTAGCCTGATTCCTTCAGAAAAGAGTCCAAAATTCAAACTAAACAACTTAGCAGGTAGGCAACAGCAGGCAGGTGAAGGAAAGCTATCACAATTTCTCCTGGGGTTTGTAAGTCACTGGCTGACACTAACAGGAAAGCAGATTGAATTTACAACATATTCCACATATCACATCTTGTAATGCAGATAAGATCTCCTCCTCTTCAGTTTGTAGAGGAGAGAGCCAAGGGTATGTGTGGGAGATACAATCAAGGTTTATGAAGTCATGAAAGTGATAGATAAGCTGAATGTGGAACTGTTGATCACCAAATCTCACAGTATTAGGAGAGGACGTTGACTAAAAATAGTAGTAAATCAGCTTAAAACAGATATGAGAAAGTACTTGTCTACACAGCAGGTAGTGAACTTCTGGAACTTGTTGCCACAGGAGATTGTGAGGGCAAAAGGCCTTAAAGGGTTCAGATAAGTCCATGGATGACAGGTCCATAAATAGTCACTAAAGGCAAAAAGCAGAAGTGTACCCTCTAACATCTTTGATGTAGTAAGCATAAATCTGTGAGCAGTCAAAGACTGGAAAGCATGAAATGGCAAGGCTTGTGCATTTGCCCTTCTGTCACTGTCAGGACCTGAACACCGGGTCAGCTGGACCTCAGGTCTGACAAAATTACTTATGTACCTATGATGAGCATTTGACAAAAAATTAAAGGGCTCAAGGTATGCCTAAGGGCAGTACAGAACCTCAAAATACAAGCATAGTACAAGCTATAGCAGTGATAGGCTTAGCCCATATTTAAAGGAAATTTTGAGGGATTAACATATTTCCCCACCAGAAAGTGAATTCTTATACAAGTCATGCAAAAAGGAAGAAATTACTCCTCTTGCCTATTCTTGCTCTCTGTGATGCTAAAATGTATACCATAACATATGGTATTGCAAAAGTATTATCTTACACGTTCTTAGGCATCTCCAGTAACTACAATGGTGCGATTTCAAGGAGGCATTACTCCCTGCTATCTGATGTATTTCTTTGTCACTACAATACTGCATTCAGCACTTGAAGACTGTAATTCAGACTGCAGGATGGGAGGTATCAGCCATGTATTTCCACCACAAGACACTGTAAGGTGTACAAGAATCATTAAAGAAATGAAAATAGACCAGTTATTTCCACTCTTTGGTCTACACATTCTGGGTTTAATGATCTGTCACCTAAGAGGAGTTTTTAAAAAGAACGAAGTTTTTCTTTTAGCTACTATGCAACACCAGATCTGCTTATCTGGGTATTCTGCACTTTATTTACATCTATGTAAACCCATCAATGCCCAGAGGAAGTCTATATTGCAATTAAGATAAGAACTAGGATGAACAGAACTTCTGCTTTCACCCACTGAGACATTTTTCCACTTAAAAAGGCTGACATTTGCCCTGTCTTTAACCCATCAAGCTCAATCCAGTCCATACACACTTATATCTGTGTAGATGTACTCACGCTAGCCTAGCACCGCAGTTTTCGCCTTCAATATCTGCTCCAGGGACGTTGTCTGTGTTCACGGACTCGGTCTCACTGGTGGGCATGCTCACTGTAAGAGTCAAAAGGAAGAAAAAGAGAGGGATGGTCATTAGAACCAGGCATATTTATAAATGAGCCATATGAGTGAAGGAACTAGCTTAGTAAAAAGCTGCCACTCCTGAGGATTAAGCAATTTGCTAAGCAAGTCTAGTGCCTCCATGTACAGGCCAGGCTGGGTAGGTAGACTTCAGAAAAATATGCAGGTCATTCAAATGCTAAAGAAAAGAGATGAAGCAGCTGCCCTTTTTCTTTCAGAGTCAGTTCCTGGAAATGTTATGAATGAGAACCATTGAAAACTAGAGAACTTGCAAAGCCAAGAAGCTTCTGTTTGATTCAATGGAACACTTAAAAAAAATGCCCCTTACTTGCACCAGCCCAACCACCTCACTGCCCCCCCCAATCTTTTGTGCAATGATTAGAATACAAATAAAATGTACCAGATTGACATGTATTCAGACAAATATCTTCTGTTAGCCTGATGGCAAGTACCACATAAAGAATATTGGTGGTTCATATGTCATATATCAACCATTAAAGTGTTTCAACATTACACTTATAAACTGGACCTATAAGGCTAAGAGGAGAATTCAGACTCTTTGATCCATTCAAAGGAGATAATGAATATGGACTATGACAGAGATTTCATATTAACACTCACCAACTAATATCTAGACAGAGTTTCCCAAGGTTTTAAAGAAGTTAAACAACCTTAGGCACCAACTTATCTCATTTGGATTCAAGGGTCTGTCATGTTTTCTATCTGTTATCAAGCTTCACTATTTTAATTGCCCTACAGTTCACACACACACTCAAAAATCACCATTTCTAGTCCACCAGCTGCTCTCAGCTCCTGTATGAGCTAATAACTCCTAAATACATAATCATTCAACAGAAGTTAGGACAATGGAGAGGATCCAATATGTGTCCTCTTTGTTCCTCCCTCCTTTTCAAATACACAAACCATATGAAAAAATGATACTTTAAACTGAATGATGGAGGAGTTAAACAGATCTTTTAGATGCCCAGTAAAACTTCAGAACATGACTTGCATTAGCAGTTGGATATCTAAAGATGAGACTTGAGAGTATGCACTATTTAGCTGTTAGAGAGGCTTCTAATAGCCTGTAAGAATATATTACCCAGAGCTAAGAACATATCTGTTTGTGGGTTCCTGGTACAAAAGGAAGCAATGTAGAACAAATAGCTTCTGTATTTCAATTGGGCATATGTTTAATGGATAATGGGACCACATCTTATTTCAGAGGCTCGAAGGATATCAGCAAGTTTATCCAAAGAGGCCCTGGGTTTCTGCTTTGAAAGCATGATGGTAGAAATGTCCCTCAAAGTGAACCGTGCTTCCTTCATCCTATCGAAACAATTCATAAGCCTATAGCATATGTCTTAGGAAATCTAAAGGTCTTGTGCTGTGTTCTTTGGGTCTTATGAAATAATGGACTCTAGAAATCTTGACATAACTATTAAATATGGTAGTATATATTATATTGGTGCCTGTTCCTTTACAAAGACTAGGTGTTTTAATAATCTTTTCTATTTCGGAAGACAAATTAAAGAATCAACTGAACTCATATTTTGATGTGCATGAAGCAGTCAAGTAAGCTGTAAGAAAAAACAACATTCATAATTCAGATTTGCAGTCCAGACTGAGTCCTTCAGCAAAAAAAAAAAAAACAAAAAAACAAACCACAAACCCAAAATGTTAATATTTCACAAGTCATCTTTGAAGATGAGGTAAAGCACTTTCAAGACATATTTGAGCTCATTTGCAAATGGAAAACAACTTTCAAGACATTAGCAAGAGATTGATTTGCAGAGCATCTTATTATCTTGAGTGCATGAAGAGGACACTGAACAAGCAGCACAGAAAGCAAGGCAGGCACATGCAGAAGTTTACAAAGCTATATTATAAGTCAGCTTGTATAATATACAGACACACAAACACACAGATATATGCAGTGTGGACACAGAGTGCAGTGGAATATTACCATGGGTTTCTGTGGAGTGACTAAACCAAGCAAACTTTCCTTTCTTCTCATCAGGCAAGACAACTGGAGTGCTTCCTTTCACAGACAAGATGGTCAGTGTCAAGTACCAGGAACAAGACATCAATAGAGAACATGCAGCCAGTGACAGGCAAAAGAAAAAAACAAGGAACTCAGCTTATACGACATCCACTTCTGTCTGAAAACTTCATCATGTGAATTAAAAATACAAAATGAAAGCCAAAGGTATATGGAAGTATGAAATATCATAGCAGATCATCAGAGGATAACTATTCCAGGCTTTCTGTTTTTTTCGTATCTGGCTTCTGAGAACATGAAGTTGCTGAATTTGGGTTTACGGGACAACTCCTTTTTCTAGTGATATCAATGGCAAAACTCTTCTTATTTGTTTAACATATTGAAATTGATGAGACCTAGGCAATTACAATGTGTCCTCAGGTTATTCCCTGACACTTATGGTCAGAATCTGGACTAGCCTATTTTTGAATGGGGTTCATCTGCTTTCTTCCCAAACTGCTCCAATATGTAGGAACTTTTCCAAAACTATCAGGGCTGCTAACAGAAAGTTGTTGGAGTAATCGCATTTCTCTGTATTTCCTCATCTCTAGAGATTGACAACCTTCATAAAGCACCCAGATGTACACTGCCTTACTCAAATTAAGATACCCCTAGACTATGCCTCATAATTTCTCTTTGAGTTTAGATTCGGCGTTCACCCTCTGATGACCTCCTGGTGCACGGCTTTTCACAGTATTAATGTTGACCCTCTGCCTGTTATGCACAGAGGTCCTTGGCCCACACAGATCAGAAGCACATGCACAGAGATGTCTTAGAACGTATTTCGCATTCCCCTAATCTTACTGCTGCTGAAAGCCAAATTTAAGCAAGGTGAGTGATGCAGGTGCTGTGGCACATGAGCTGAAGAGACTGCCGTGGTTCTGGCTAGCTTGCTGGCACTAGCTGACAGGCATTTATTACACTGCACTGACAGAAAATGCTAAGGACTTATAAAAAGTATTAAGATGGTATCAAATATTAGAGGAATGATGGCCAGAATTTAAAGGTCAGGACAGACAGGGGATTAGCATTGTATTCCTTAATTCCTCAGCAGGACAATCACTTATTTTACCTGGCACCTCACATTACCTTCAATATCAGGTTGCGCAGATGCTGTGAGGTTCATTGAGGTCAGTTAACAAATCCTGAAAACAGAAGATGCTGCAGAGGGATTGTGTATAAGTTGGGGATGAATATAAGAGCAAGTAGACCAAATACTGCCCAGATGGCTTTCTTACCTGACTCAGTTCTCAGAGACACAGACCTTGTGCCCACACTCTGGCTCCAGCTTAGAAACAAAGCAGTCATTTTTTGCAGTCTGGGTAATTAATTACTGGAACCATGTACCAAGAATGATGGTGGTAAATCCACCACAGGAATGTTTTAATCAGGAAGAGATGTATTTTTCTAAATGGTGGGCTCTAGTCCAAACCAGAGTTATGTTTAGGACCATGTTATACAGACTAAGCCATCTCAGTGGCCACTTCCTTCCTGGAATTTCAGGAGCTGAGACAAAAGCAAGAAAGAGGCAAATGCATATTTCCTCCTACCTCGGTACAAAGAGACTTAGCAGTGGAAATCCCGGTGCCTTGCATCCTGTGCCAATGTGTGTTCAGGGGCTTATGCACTCTTACAGAAGTGATTCCCTATCAGCTTCAAAAAATCCATTGCTTGTAACCCAATCAGAGATCCCCATGGGGCTTGGTTCTGCCAGATGCAGAGGAACGCCACCTCCCTGCTTCCTGGCCTTCAAAGAGACCATTAAATCTTCCATCTTTACATACTTTGCATTGAAAGTGCTTCAGTGTCCAAACTGCAGCATGGGCAAGGCAGTGACCAATCCCTGTGAATACTATTCAACTGCTCACTGATGTTGTGTATAGTTGACTTCTTGACAGTAAAGAATAACTGCGTCCACACACTTGCCCATCCTAAGTGACATCAGGTTGTTACAGAGGTAACAAGGTATTTCTGAATTTTGGATTTAGCACTATATCCATGACAGACTCTGGCTGATGAAATCTCCCATTAGTCACAGATTCTCTAGGCAGTGTAGCATAGTATTTTTTTAAAGGGAAGAGAAACAACTTTTTAAAGGCATTCAAGTATCTCATAGTTTCAACAGAGTGCAAACCATCAGGACCGGAAGGTTACATGCTCTCTCTCCAAATGCTTCTGAAGCCTTTACGTATTGTCACAGTGTGGCTTATCTCTCAATGTAGACATTTTATCCTCGACTACCTAAACTCAAATTTTACATTACTTACATAGCATTCCTGAAGCAGCTAAAGCAACAACAAAAGCTATGTAGCAGCTTCCTTAAAAATAAATCAGAAAAATGCTTCATGTTATGGCAACTCTAGCTCGTAGGCTGAACAGACAGAAATAAAGACAGAGTCTGCACTCTGTGACTGGCTAGACAGACAGATGCGCAAGACCCTTTGAGAGCCTTTGTTTCATGTCACTGGCATCAAGCGTTGATACCAGTGCTACTCTTGCACTAACATATGTCCCTTCTCTACTGAAATGCCCCACGGACATGCAATGAATTATTAGATGGCAGGTTGCCAAAAGACAGTCAGCCACTGAAACAGAAAGCTGGCACAAGCAAATACCTTTCTGCGTAGCTTTGAAATAATTTTTCCTTTACACACTTGGAGAGCAATATTTGCTCCCAGTTCAGAACTATCATTACCACTGTTGCATCTTGCATTTATGACACTTCTGTCACCTTGCCAGTGGAAAAAATTCTGTTATTCAGATTCATCTCCGTGGATTATATAATGTTACCATAATTGTTGCTGAATCTCACTTTAATACTGTGACAATTTATGATCCAGAGAAGGCTGTGCCTAGGCAAAGGGTGCTCAGTCCCACAGACACAGACAAAGCACAAACTTCTCAAAGACTTTAACGGGACAAATTACTACATGACTTTGCAGATCTGGGTATCAGTTTTAGAACTGGGTATGTTACAGACTATTCACATTGCCTGACTTCATGTCTCTGATTTTTGCTGTCTGAGTTAGACTACAGAGCCAAATAGTTTCCTATCACAGGTTTTGAGTACTAGCTATACTGATGTCTCCCTCAACAGTATGGCCAGGATGGGCATTTACCTTATGCCGCTGGTTAGGTAACTGGCTTGAGACAGTGTGACTATCCAACAGTTCATTCATATTGATAAAGACCTGTAGTAGTTTTCAAACTAAAAAAAGCAACAATACACTTGATTGTGTTTTCTAATATGCTCAATGGGACCCTAATTTCTTCAACACTCCAATTTCTACTAGTATTGAATTGCTTTGCAAAACATGGGTCTAAATTCACCTTTTGCCCAGGATGGCGTATGAGGTCAGAAGGACTTGAAATCAATCCACCACCTTATTTTGCCACTTTGGCCAACCAAACCTTTCTATGTATCCATTCTGTTTCTTTAAAAGGGGGATTATAATTCTGCACTCACCTTGCAAATCTCTCTGAGATCTGCAGATGAAACATATTACAATAAGGGCTAAGTATTATAGTTATTACTGATGCTGATGTCTCTCAAGTGGGAATCTGCAGACCTATAAAGCAAATTTAAAGAGCAAAGAAGTCCTGTGAATTCTCCAGCTGGGATTTAAGATTTCTTTTTCCACAACAAGAATAAATTGCAATATCCAGGCTGCTTCCTTTAAGAGAGCATGCATTGAGTAATGACTTTGTCTCCAGTACAAACCCTTCTTCCCATGGTGCCTCTCATGCCCATCATTTCATGAATGAGTCTATGGCAACTGTCAGAATATTAATCACTTCATATTTTCTTTGGTGAAGAGCTCTCATTTTAATTAATACATGAATATTGCCTAGCTTTCCTCTTCTCATTTTGGAAATGCTGCACTCATTTATTTTATTCATTAATTTAAATAGGATACAGCTTTCATTCTGCCACATGCATACAGAGTCTTGGGAACAATCAGTGAGTAATTTACTAAATGCAAGCAGTGGGCAGAAAGTAAACCATGCAGAGGTAAACTATTAGTTTTCTCTAGATGTCCTGATTTTGTTAGGAAAATCTACTAGATACAACTGGGGGACTCTTGCATTTTCTATTTTGAAAAGGAGCTCTGGAATAGGAAAGCTTCTACAGAAGAGGAAAGCGAACTTGAATAATATGTAGGATCTTGGTGGTTACATACCCGTCAGAGACAACTCATCAATGAATTCAGCACAGTAAAAGAAAAAAAAAAATCAGAAAAATTGGGAAAATACTTGGAAAATGTTTATCAAGGGCTGAGAGACCAATGCTCATGTATGGACAGTGTATATACAGAAAGAATTATACCCGCAATATTACACTAAATACACGTAATATATACAGTTTGCATAACCTAATTTTGTGCTATGCACAAATGACTGCAATTGCAAGGAGAGAGACCTTGATTCAAACTATCCTTCAAGGTCAGCCAGAGAATCTAAGAGTAATAAAGAGCCATAAAGCGATTGCCGGTTGTATCTATTTCAGTCAAACAGAAAAAGGCTTTTGATAAAAAGATCTTTGCACCAGTGAATCAGCAGCAAAGGTGCTGCAGCTAGTATGTACTAACAAGACCTGTCATAACAGTAAAACCAGGCTGGGCTTTGGAATGTGTCAGAGGAGGCTGATGCAGTTTAGCACTGCTTTACTGAATGGAGTAAACCTTACTTCCTTTACAGAAAGGAGGAATGTTGCCAACATTGAGAGGGAGTACTGTATCTTCAAACATCTCACTCAAATAAATTACATATTTTACAACATAAATTGCAATGTATATATTTATATAAAAAGACGAGTTTTTACATGTCCTTTTCCCCTTCCAGAGCTTCACCATAGGCACGTATACATCCTATGAAGCTGAGAGGATACAGTCACAGGCAAAGTATACCATACCCAAAGAGGAACAGAAAAAAGAGCAGTATGTATCAAATGCACAGGCATGTGATTAACAGATCTGTCATTACCATATGCAGATACGCACACCTAGGAATATATTACCTTGCTACTAATTAATCTTCCTGAGACTTATTTTAGTATAACAAACTCCTCAGCTACTTCATACAGCTGCCATGTCTTCTTTTTGTAGTGATATTGGTAGCAATACACCTTTTTCCACGAATACTTGCTCATTTCAGCCTGAGTGGAAAGCACGTTGCACGGAGGACCATGTAATGGGCACAGTTAAACTCCTGGCTTTCCAAGAGACAGCCTTTGCAAGCCTCAAATATGTTGTAGTCTGTGTTTGAAAGGAAGAACTTATCCTTTTCACATTTCCCTGCCTGAAGGGCAAAGGTATTCTTTGCATATCCTGTGATATCCCAAATGTGTCATAAGCACAGAATGTAGGACTCACCCAAAAGCAGCCTTTACAGAAAGGAGTCTAAGTCACTGTTAAAAAGGGCAAGAAAAGCAGCCACCCTGGATAACTGGTTGTACTGCTGAGTAAACTAGGCCTGAGACAGGAGTCCATTCACTGCCTCGTATCTGACTGCAAGTGCAATGGGAGTAACTCTTTATCCCTATGGCTGAAGGAGGACAGATGGGTTGGGTCACTGGGTGACAGAACTGCTACAGGAATAGATGAAAAGATGTTTCTCTCCTGAATCTGGATCTTCCTATCACATCCTAAACTAGTTTCCTTGTCTGATAAATGATTTGTATTGTTTGCCTTGTAAGGAGCAAGAACTGATGTGCCAAAGTGCAAGGCATTTGCTTGCCAGGATATGGTTTATAGCTAAGTTTCTGGCGTCAGCCTAATAGCTTTTACCAACCCCAGAACAATTGAATTGAAGCAATTCAATTAAAAAAAAAAAAAAAAGTGAAACAATTGAAACATTTGGGGATCTATGACTCTTTCAGCAGTATTTTGTGATGATGAACAAATCACAGCAGCACATTCTGAATGGTTCTGAGAGATTTCTTTCTCATTCTTTATGATTTTTAGTGGAGGAAGGTAGGACAGGCAGCAGTGCTATCAAATCCATATGAATTTACCATGCAAAATGATAGATGGACACAAGCAGAAGCATCTTGCTTGAAAATCAGAAGGATTCTATTATTGTAGGCTGGTCTGGCAGGCGCCTTAGAAATGGAGGCACGAGAGCTACAAACGCTGTAGATAATGTGTTGGAAAGTGATACAAATGTTGATCATGAATAAAATTACTAACCACAAAGAAAGTGCCTTCAGTAAGACAGTAAAATCGACAACCAAAGAATCCCTCCTGCTTCAATTGTCTTTGTCCCTCTAATAATCATGATGCTATTCATGTTTTGCTCACCAGCATTGTTATTAATGAAAATAACCAGCACATAATGATAATAACCTAGCACAAATGTGGTATTAAAGTAGGCCATGTGTTTCTTTCCTCAAATTCCTGTGCATGGGGGGACTTCTGCAACTGCCCACCCATATAAATATACATCTGGGTGGTGAACCAGTGACTTTGATGAGGATCTCTGCTTCAGCAAAAGCATATTTGCTCTTTGAGTTCACAGCCCTGTGAATCCATCTTCCCTGCAGAGCCCAGGAGAAGCAAAAAGAAATTACAGAAGCTAGGTCCAACTTGATCTGCTTAGGTCATCAGAAACTCTCCAGGGAGTGATGCTCACCACCATGATTGCAAATCTTCAAAGTGACTGGGTTGCAGTCATTTTATGACATTCCTGCTTGCTGCCAGCCATTTCAAGGTGGGTGATGCCTGAAAACCCAGCAAGTAGCCTACAGTTTGTGAGCTAGAGCACATAAGAGGATACGTCAAGACAGCAGGGACTGTTTGGATAGCGCAGTGGGTGAGAAGTCATACTCTGGTGGCTTGTAGCAGACATCTTTCCCAGAAGGAGCTCACACAACCCTGCAGCCAGGGAACTTAGGCAGGAATTGTGTCACTGAGAAGATACATCTCTCTGAGGTCTGTATCTATTATAGAAGAAGGAAACTACTCTCCTGGAGCCTGGCCCTTGTTGGCAGAACATCAGAAAAAAAGGAAAACTGAACATGAGTGGGAAATTGGACTGCATTATTTCAGAGGACAGGCAGGGCAACTGGGCAGAGGCTGGGCCACAGGAGAAGGGACTGTGGGAAAGAACAAGTGACTGAATGCTTTCATCTGAAAAAACAATCTGCGAGCTGGAAGAGTAGTGTACATTTCTTGCACCTGGGAAGACTTAATTTAGGAGTGACTTGCTTAATAATATTATGAAGAAGAGACAGCAGCAAGGCCCAGTCCATCTGAGCTGTCCCATTGAACAGGTACTGCCTGACAAAGTTCAGTTCTCAGCAAGTGCAGACATTTTCTAATAGCAGTATTAATGTGGGATGTGTGAGAAGGCTTCTGGATGATGCCTCCCTTGATGGTAATTCTGGATTGTTTGAACCAGCAATTCAGTTCCCTGATAACGGGTATGGCAACACACACGAGATCTAGGTCACTCTGTAGCCAGGGCTGTGTGAAAGCACTAAACCCCTGCAGCTGCATTCATGTATCACGCTGAACAGATTCTATTCAGCTTCATGAGCTGAAGTGGATCTCACCTCTGCTATTCTGAAATGTGCATAAAATTCTGTTTTCAAACCTAGTCTGCTACATTTCTTCTGTGCTAGTAAATAAAATGCTTGTGATTTTGTGTGCCGCTCCTGCATGCGGTGTTCTTTCAGACACTTTTGCTAACATAATGACTAGTCTGATACTAGACACCATTACCACAATATCATATGAGTCAGAAGCATGAGATATGCTAGCTGGGCAGGCTGTGTGTTACTGTGCAGAAAAGTGAAGAATTGAAGTTAGAAGTTTTGCCCTTAAAGTCAGCTTGTCAAATGTGTAATTAAAGCTTTTATACCTCTTGAGTAAGGCATTGAGAATAGGTCAATTATGCTGAGCCAAAGAAACAAGCATTTTATAATGACCTTGAAAGAACAGATTCCTAGTTTGCAAATACTTCTAGCATGTGCATGCTGGAGACTGAGGGACTGATAACAACAGCTTGAGCTAAGCTTAGTGTGGGCAGGTGTTATGCAAGCTTCCCTCACACAGCTGTGTTAAAACAAGTAATTTGTGACCTGGCATAGCCCTGTTATTCTGCTCGTGGTTCTTCAAACAGCTAGATAATACATTTTGATCTGCACATCTGTGAGGATCCATGCAGCTCTGCCATTGCATCCTTGTTTTGATGCTTAACCCTTCTGCTACTTCAGCCTATGCATTTTAATATAGTTAAAATTCTCATTAGGTAACATTCTCATTATAGCCTCCAGTGACCTGTGTGACCTATCCTTGGGCCCACTACAAGACCTCTATAGTTTGTGCATAAAGGGACCCATCTGATTGCAGTCCTTCCTCCGGTGAACAAGGAGAAGTGAGATGCATCATACTGTCACCTGTGAACTCTGCAAACGGAAATGAGGACGTGAGCAGTACCATGAATACCAATGGGCCCTAAAGCTGAATTTGAATTTGAGCCTCAAAATCTGAAAGGCTAATTCTCTTATCTGTTGACTTATCTCTACAATCCTGCTAACTGAAGAGCTGCTGTAATCAGGAGGCAGACTCAGTGCCACAGCTATTTTCAGTTCAGGTCCCCAGTTGGAAAGATTTTACTTCCCCCACCACCTCTCCAGGCTTGATGCCATTTATGCGATAACTGGGATGAAGAGACCTGCTTCTTTTCCCAGGAGCAAATACAACAAGAGATTTTTATCTTATTAGCAGTTTGTGCTGGACTGCAAGCTTCCCAGGCTTCCCACCAAAGTGCTGAAAAGGGCTGGGTGCCATTCACAACTGTTGGTTTTTCTCAGCTGTGCCATCACTGGCTATCAGTTTGGTAATACAAATACTAGTTCAGCTATGTAATATCAGTCAGACTCCTTGTCACCGAGCTCTGCTACAGGAATATCACTGTGCTGCAGACCTCCTGTCAGCGACAGGCTCATTGCACGGCCCCTTCACAGCAGGATGGGCACTACCTCTATTGCACTACCTTCACAACAGGATGGGCAGCTTCCTAACCCCACTTGTATTTAAAACAGAATAATATTATCTTTGCATTCTTGTGTACTTGCTTGCCAATCAGTCTAAGAAAGCAATGGATTACTCAGGCTACCTTGCAGTCAGGGGCAGGGAAAGTGGAAGATATGACAGTTTCATCGGGAGAGTAATGCTAATGCTAGTCCTGCCTCCCTCAGCCTGTCCTGGTCACTTAGAGGCTTCTCAGTTTGACCACTTTCCACACAGAGCTCTTGGTCTGGGCCAAGGAATACAGGGTCTGGGCCTCAATATTTATCTTCCTGTTCATGAATCTTCAAGTTATAATATAAAATACATAAGGGAAGAAAAACAGATAGGTAGACAGGTCACGATGAATATGCACATTGAGGGGGAAAAAGGCTCATATCGGAACCATTTCTGTTGCAATTGGTCCTATTGCATTCTTCTATCTACCAAGAACACTTTTAAGACATTCGGTTTACAAGACACATATTGAAAATTCTAGTTGTATTGAACTTTTCCTACATGTCTTTGGAGTAACCACACTCAGTTGCCTCTTCTGATGCATGGGATGGCATTTTTGACATCCCACCCGGGATATGCTCTTCCAACTATCACACTAGAAGAGCGCTATACTTTATCTATTAGTCCACAGTGAAGATCTTAGTACCATGAAGTATCTAAATTTGCATTAGATTAATATGTGTTGGCAGCTGAACCCATCTATACTAGCTTTGGTCTCCTGTAGAAAGGAAGTACATACATATACTTTTAATTTGGGTATATACAGTACTAGACACACTGTGGCTTTGACCTCCACTGGCATTACTGTAACACAAGTAATTCTCACCCCAACAGTTATTTCTAACTCCAAACACATGCTCCATGTCCCTCAGCTACTATTACTGAACACCACAGCCACTATCCTGACAGTACTGTACTCTAGATTTAAAAATCCTCAGAGTTACAGCTGCCATCAGTCCACCTCACCAATACTTTCTTCTCAATGAAGAGGCTTTTAGACTACATCTGCAATGATAATTGGTGTTCAAATACTGATCACAGGTCATTCTCACTGGCTTCACTGGAACTGCTCAATACTCCAGTTTTTAAAACCACTTTAAGTGCTCTTTTAAAGATTTAAGGGCGCACTCTTGGCATCTACTTAAAAAAAAATAGTGGCCTTGCTGTATAAATATTCATCCTGAGGGCCTGTGTCATTTCTTTCTAAAATTTTCTGCAGAGATCCTGGTACAGAATGCCTTCTATGCGTCCCTAATCACAGGAAATAAAGCATGTTCAATCTGTTAGAAGGTACGTCAATGGCAGTTTTCTCACGGACCGTTCCCTCTAATGTCCTTCCTTGAGAAGTAGAACCACAGTGTCAGTTGATAAATCCTGACAGCTTCAAGAAGTACTTCCCAAAAGGGCAGATAGAGATTAATTTATTTGTACAAAGGTGTCTTCCCCAGCTATGTAAACAATGGATTCCCTCTAAAGCCTTACCTGCAAAGATATTTCTCTCTAACTTATTAGTGCTATAAGAGGATTTCTATGTCAACATAAGTCTCTCTTCCAGCAGCAAAACAGAAGTGTTATCTCACCAGACAGTCTTTGCTAGGGAAATAGCTTTTATAGTAGATAAACTTAATGCCCTATCAACATTAATGTCAGCCTCTGTATGCTGTATCTGGTCACACATCACTGCTCTAGCGGTTCTTAGTGTAATGTTTGTGCTCCACGTTGCAAGACTCAGGGAAGGGAGAAGCTGAAAAAAACTGCAAGCTGAACAATACAAGCCAGATCCTCAGCTGCAAGAGAGTAAGAGCTTGTGTAGATCGTCACAAAACTTTTCAGTCATAGAGAATCTTATAGGAAGAGGCCTTTTCCCCAGACATGTACTACAGCAGCCTGGGAACTTATCTAACTTATGTAGCTTTTGATGTCCATGAGGGAGCAAGAATTAAAATTGAGCCTGCAGGCAGAAACTAACACAGTTTTGGAGCTTGCTCTCATGCTGCCCTCCCTTCTTTCATGCAAAAGTGTCAGCAGTAGCACAGAGATTTGGTAGACGCTCATTGCATTGACCCACTCAGGGTCAGTTAATTATCTCAGAGCTGTCACTGTTCACCAACAGTCACTCAAGAAACTGGCAGCTGGAGCCAGACACATGCTTGAATTTGGCCCACTGTCTCCAAAGTGAAGAGTTACTCTGCTTTACTTTCTAGAAATACTTTTCCCACTTCACCAAACAATTTCAGGCCTTCTGATGTTATGTTAGAACAGATTACTGCAGAATTATGTATTGTAAAATTGGTAACAGCTTTGTCCTAAGGCTTCCTGAATACCAGCGGCTTTTTCTTCTTTAGCTCTTCATTAAGATATAGGAAACAATTTGTTTTCTTCATACGGTGCTTTGACATTAAACACAGCCTTGAGCTTAACTGCTTCTACATTTCATTTAGTTAGATACGGTTTACCTACCCTCAGCAGTAACTATCAGCAGAGAAGGAATGGTAAGAAGGATTTCAAGTGGTTGCTTGCTTTTTGTTTTATGATCAAGGCTTCTTTTCATCCAGAAAGAGAGAAAATGGGAAGTTGTGAAATCCACAGAGCAATGAAGCTATATGCGGCTTTTTTATAAAAGCTGGTTGTTAAATTATGTTTCTAACAAAATAAAACCTGTGGATTAATGTACAGAGTGAACCATCCACACATTCTGGGGAACAAGAAAATTGTATCTATTAAAGTGATTGAGATGATTATGGTGAATTCCCAATGAGGAAAAATAGGTCAAAACTACCTGGATCAAACCTGTAAATGCCTTACATGATACAATCTAAGGTCAGCATTTTCATTTAGAGGGCAGAAAATGGTATGAGAGACTCTGGCACTGAGGGAGTGGGTGACCTTCAGAACATCATTTACCTTTCCTGTGTCTTTTTCTTTAGATTAGAAAAAAGAGCCCAGAAGAACATTACTCCCCTCTCCAAATGTTAAGCTGCATACATATTTTAAAGAACCAATGCTGTATATGAAGCATTTCTAAGCATAACTTAAACCCCAAAGTTTTTAATTTCACTTCATTGAGAGAATTACTGTTTTGCTATTTCCTCTTTTCTCCTCTTGGAAATGGGGAGAAAGAGAAACAATCAAGGATAAGGCTCTACTACTTGCTTTATCACTCACAAAAAAAGAAGAAAGCAACATGTGAAGAGAGTCAGGAAGTAAATCTCCTCTCAGCTTTGGTCAGATCCCAATAGGAAAAAGTCAAATGTTGGCATCAGTTTTGTTGACGTTGATGGAATACAGGACAAAAATGGAAGCAGAAAGTTAAACAATGAAAATGACACTGATAAGGCAGCTTTACTTGAGTAACACTGATATTACTTGAATATCATTGCTCTAGATGCTCTGCTACCACAGCTACCTACAGGGTCACTATGAAGCCTCATAAATGCCTTCTCATTCTTTTCCGATCTATGCTTTTTTTCCTTTTTAGGATATAAAAGTTTATCTGGGTCTGATCCCATGTTTCCTGAAGTACAGTTATGGAAGCCAAATGCCTGCAATGTCAGTGGATCAAATTGATGCCAGATACAACTGCATTTTAGTCAGCGGAATTATGCACTGGGCAACAGTACTATCTGGACTATTTAGTACTGCAAGTAACTTCAGATCCTGAATATCTCATGCTCTCCACTTGGTGGATGACTGTTACACAATATTGAAGTCATATGTGAGCAGAGAAGCTTCTGGCACATCAAGACCTCACACTGGGTAACATTTTCAAGTGCTGACACTGGCATGTTTTGTTACTGACCTCAGATGAAACAGATTGGGGCTCAAGTCCTTACCCAGGCAAAATCCCCAGCAACTGAAGTTGTATTTTCACCTAAGGACTGCAGAAGCAATTCAGCCCAATGAGAGAACTAATCTCCCAGAAGCTTTTTCTAGGCAGAATGCTAATTATAGACTCAAGCTTGACATCTGTAGCACAACCCCATGCAACATTTTGCAACCTGAGCTTCTCTGTGAAGAAGAGAACAACAACACAACAAAACCAAACTGACTTATCATTTACAAAGGCCTTTTAGGAAGTGTTCCTCAAACTATACTACTGATATTAAGAGACGTGTATGAGCCACTTCAAAAGATGGCAAGGTAGAAAAATGCCACTAGGACTTTTTTCTACAGAGCATGCACAGGGCACAGTACACAGCTGGGAGTTGCTGTTACTCTTGTCTGAGTAAACCACTTTTTAGAACCTCTGCCACAGAGTACCTGGAGTTTTACTTCCCTCGAGGAAACTGGTGGAGCAGAGAACACCAAAAACCACTTTACTTCTTTTGTCCCTCTGTATCTAGGTAAAAGTGAATAAATCTATCACAGCTCCTAAACTCCTTGTGAAACGCCTATCAAGTGCCCTTGTGAAATGCCTACAATTGCTGGCACTGAAGCAAACCTTTTCTTAGTTACCAGATGATTATTTTCCACATGAGTGGACAATGATAAAAGTAGATGACATTGTGCTTTCTTTAGCTTTAGATGAGGTTTTGACAGGTAATAAATCATTTTACAACACTGGCTTTTATTTTTTTGTATTTACACATGGAAAACAAAATGCAACCAGGTTGTATGATAGCATTCTCAAATCACCAACTGGTTTTGGAGGAACTAAACTGATAAAGGTTTCATTTTTCAGCCTGTGCCTTTTACAGCTTTTGCTTAGATTATTTCAAATCCCATGCAAGTACCCTATGGTTTGTTTTATTGGGTGTTTTGGGGGGCTTTTTTTTTTTAATTGCTTTTTGACAACAGGTAAAAATCCTCAACTATACCAAGCTGCGCATGTTTGTCAAGGGGTGACTGCCCATGTCTTTCAATGTGTGTGAAATACCTTGGGACAAATTCTGATGATAAAACTAGAATAAATGAGAGTGAACTGACTTGCTGTTAACAAGTTCAAGAGTGTTTCAAGTGTGTTCTGTACAGCAGGAGACAAAAGTAACTCAATACACTGTCTTTTTGCTCATACAGTAAGAAGACCTGCATTTTAAGGCAATGATGGCCAAGACTGAATTTAAAATAGACATCTTGAAATATACTTTCATTTTCCCCTTCTCATCTATGTTATTTCCCTGGCTGTGTTCTTCCCCAGTGAATTTCGTCACAGAAAATGGACCAAGAGATTTTTTATGCCACCCTGAAATTTTAGCCTACAACCAAGTCCTTGAAAATCCTGTTATGTGCTTTCTACCTTAGACATTATCCCACAGCACCATACCACTTTTTAGGCTGAAAGTAATAAGCTGCTGCCTTGTCAGTACGCTAAGCACCTGATTCAGAGGCCACAGAGCAAGCTGACATGTAATTTCTAAATGTAAAAATTGAACAAGTTGGTGTTCTTTTATCTTGTCATCCTGATCAGATCTGTACACAAAACTCTAACTAACAGCTTCAAACTGCTAACTTTCCCAAAGGGTTGCAAAGGATTTAGTGACAGCTTTCATTAAATTAAATGGAAAGTATTTGGTACATAGCCTCTCTGCAAACAATAGAGTCTCCTTGTGGTATATAAATTGCCTCTGCAAAAGGAAGTTGAGAGAAATTGGATAGGTAAAACCTAAATGTCTTAATTTTCAGAGGAAGGTGGTCATGCTTTTATCCCTGTTACGTAATCAAACTGGTATTGGAATTCTTGGGAATAAAACACTGTTTGGGTTGAAATTACTGAGGCTTCTATTTCTAGAGTTCTCAGATTCTTCTCTTCTCATGTTTGAACCACCAGCTCTCCTGTTCTCATTTCTGGCCTGATGTTCAGAAGCACAAAGGGTTTCCATGAAAAATACAGTTTTTCTGAAAGTTGCAATGGTCCAAGAGGATCCATCTCCTTCTAAAACTTTTACTTTTGCAGCTGAAAACTTCCTCCCTGACTCAGAATCATTTTCCGATGATTCTGAGACTCTCATTATCCTGTGATTAAATGCATTTTTACCTCCTCATCATAACTAGTGCTTTTCACAAGTAACACTTTGTAGGAATGAGACAAAACCTGTAGCTCACCAAAATGTTTGGCTACAGTTGATTCCTTAGTGGCAGTGAACTCAGGTGTTAACAAACATTTCCAGAGGTCACAAAGGCAGTGGAATAATTGCTCTGAAGGTGAGATTTCAGGCTCTTTCTTTTTAAACAACTTCAGTTTTTGGAACCTGACTGTATTTCTGTACTTCTTGTCTTCAGCTAGGCACTTTCTTTTGCCACTTTTACTGAGGCATAAATATGCACATACAGTCAACTCCCTTCCCACACCTTTCATTGTTTCATGTGCTATCTGAAGTATTGCCATATGTTTTTGATAGGCAACACATTGGTTTGTACTGCTTTTCATGTGTTACATGAAAACTTGATTATCTACAGGCATCAGTCCCATTAGAATAGAGCCTGGAGTTTGATTAGACTTTAAATTTTTGTAAAGCTACCTGCAAAGCAGATTTTGAATTTACAGCACTATCTTGGACATGACAGTAGAAGAATTACTTGCCTTGAATCACAAAATGTCTTTGTTCTCAGATCCCAGAAGCCAAGCACTGGGCTCTGCTGCTCTTAGGGACCCTGCTAAATAATGTGGTCCTACTCACATTGCAGATGGCAGCAACAAATAGAACTGAAATAGAAGGAAATAGAGGGAGGGCAAAAATCTGAGCAGCCAGAAACATCAAATTACTTCTCCCTGCCCATTCACAGCTTTTTCCTGACCCTAGTGCCAATTAATTTCAATAGGAGGAGAATCTGGGTTGGACTGAGGTTTCCTGCTTCTGCCCACAACCACACAGATGCATTCCAGACCACTCTCAGGAAGAAAAAAAAGGGCAAATTCCCAGTTACTGTGGCAACAGGAGGGATGGATCTCTTTGTTATCATGTAAATTTGAAATTCACTAGCTGTTTTGTGCCATGATATGTGTTTCTCTTCTCTGTCAAATTAAGGTTTTCTTCGCGTGTGGAAGGCCCATCAGGAAAAGAGCATAGAAGAAAACGATCAACCCAAACAGCCCTTAGAAGCCTTTCCACATTTCCCACCTCACGTCTGTCATAATGGCAAAATAATGTTTGCAAACACAAGGAAAACCTTCCTTAAATGTGGACTTCCCAAAACACAGAAGATGAATTCAGCTTGCTCTGTGAATGCCCCTCAACACATGTGAGAGACAGCTGGTAATAAACTGCCTCAGAAGAATGCCAAGACCTCTGCTATGGAGAGCATCAGCTAAAGGCTGCATAGATTGACTGACTCTGGCTGCATTTATTTTCCTTTCTTACCCTTTCCTCCACTAACTTCCTTAGTGTTGTAGTCGCTGGACTTGTTGACCATTTCATTAAGGGCTGAAAACACTGAATGAGACTTAGGGCAGAGTTTGACAGCCTCAGGAAAGCAGTGGCATATGCAAAATATGACTGATGATGCCCTAAGGACTGGCACAGGCAGTCAAACCAAATCAGGATGCAAGTGAATTTTACCTTCATTCCAGTTTGTGTTCTCTGTTTTACAGGAGGCAATTCCCATGCTGGCAGGCAGGCAGGCAGCCCTCTCTACAGACTAAGATGACAGTAAAACCTTCCTCTGCAGCTAACGACAGAGAAGAGACTAGAGATGTATGTTCTCTGTGTTTGGGACAGTTCAGTTTAGGTATACTACCTGGGTCAGAGCACAGATGATGTAAACTGCTGAATCTCCAAGTTTATGTTAGCTGAGACTCTAGTTTAATACGTAATTTTTAATTAAACTTCTAAACTCTTCTGATTTTTTTTAAAAAAAAAAAAAAAAAAAAAAAGAAACCAAAAATTCCAAACAACCTCCAAGGGAAAACTGAGGAAGCAAAACCTGATGCGACTTCTTTAAAGTAATGGTGTGAATTACTGACAGAGTTCAGGCAGCAGTCCACATCTGATGAGCATCAGTACAATATAACTGCTGCAAAGGCAACTCCTGAAATTTACTGAGCTAAACCAGCAGCTTAAGGAGGTCTGAACTGCCCCATGCACTTCAGTGACTGTTATCTGAAAGGCACAGTGCTGATATCATAAATATCAACATTATTTATTAATCACTGAAAAAAGTGTGTTGGATGGGGTAGTAACACTTCTGTGGGCTAACACTTCAGGAGGTGTACTGGAGACAGGAGGCAGTAAGCTTTGAAGAGCATTTGAGAGAAAAACACACTGAAGGTGTATATGATGCAACTGAGCTCTTTCAGCAGGAGCTAAACACAAGACAAAGAAGACATTGGAGCCTTGGCAATGCAAGCTCAGCACTGCTAGTAGGTGAGATTTAAATGTCTTGGGGGCACTCATGCCAAAGGGATTCCTGAGGAATTTACAACTGTGCCATCTGTCCGTTATACTTGGAGATTATTTTTGGAAGAGAACTAATACCATCTTCTTTCCTCAGTTTAAATCTACTGGTGATTGACTGCTGGCATGAGTGCCCAAACATTCAACACAGTATATAACACATCAAAAAAAACCCAATCTAAACCAAGCATAACACTCCGCCACTTAACTCATGGTACGTTTTCTGTGGTATTATCTCAACCTGAAACCATTAAGAAAAGGAGTTCTACTTGGATTGAGTTTGTTACACAGTGTTCATTCAACCCATTTTCTAGCAGATTTCTCAAGACCCAAGAGCAGTACAACTGCAATGTGACTCAGCTTCAGAAGAACTGTCAGGCCTTGTCAGAGCTGGTTAATAAACTAGTCTCCAGTACCCAACTAAGTTGAGATGATTCTACAGAAGGTATATTCATAGGCAGTAGGATAAGCAAGATGTGAAATCACATGGATAGGCACAGTAAGTATACCAGCAGTTTCCCATGTGACATACATGACAGATAAGCATATCAACCAATTAAGTGAGTATGACATCTTATTAGAGGATGTTTGCAAGCTATTTGGATTTGCAAATACATTCCCACCTGTCGTGTAAGTAAAGATTGAAACAGAATTATCAAAAAGTACAACAGAGTTTAAGCAATAAACTGCAATTGTGTGAAAGTACATACAACAGCCTACAGGAAAATATGAATGCTATTTAAGAAATACAATAGGGCAGAGTGTAAGCTCCATAAACTCTGCTGAGTGAAGGCATGCATCCAAGTATTTTACCGGCTTTGGGGTGGAATGGGGAGTGCTGCTCTTTACCTTCTGTACCCAGAGGCTATGCGCTTCCTTACTAGAGGATGTCAGCACAGAGACCCTTTACTTCCTTCCTTTACTTAGTTGGAAAAGCCTGTGGTGGGGGGAGACACTGGATAATACACCAAAGCTAGAAGTATTAATTTGGCATTCACAGATGCAGGCCACAGGTGCCAAGAAGAACACTGCACTAGATGGAGCACATATGTCAGAAGAACAGGCAAAAAACTTCATGGAGTGACCTGTTTGCTCGACCTCTGCTATTCTCTTGTGCAGAGACTTTTGTCCACATGACTACTAGTCCCCAGCATACAGCCAAAATCAGTCCAAAGCCTTCCTCTGCATCCTGAGCAATTCCTCTCAACAGAAGCGTAATTCTACTGTCTAGCACTCTGCACTGCAAACATCTGTTCCCAAACCTAGTCTGTCATGTAAACAAAATGGACAATGTGACCCAAAGCCATAATGTCACAGAGAACATGCTGTGTGCAAGGGACTGATCAGCAGCCACTGCCCTTAGACCTGACACTTGGAACCAAAGGCATTGAAGACTCTTTATTCACTACTAGCTTGGGAAAGAAATGGGTAGCAAGTTAGTTTACTAGTAGTATGCAATTCTGTCATTAATAGCCAATTGTGAGAAACTCTAGACAACTTGCTGGATATAAGAAGACACATAAATTGTGTCTTACAAAACTCCCATTATTAAACTAAACAGGAAGAACTGAAAGCAAGCTGAAGATGCATTATCTTTCAGTTCTTAATATCACCACCCAATAAAGGAGTTTGTCAGCTCAAATGTGTATTGACCCCACCCCACAGCATGTGCAATGGATCTACACCTTGCACATTCCACAAGTCAGTCATTTACAAAAGCAGCATTATTTTTTGTGTTCATTTAAAAAGAAAATCTTCAAATCTGCTAGTAAGCAAGGTAAGTTCTCATCACCCTACCTTACCACTATGGATACACATTCCTTTAGCTGGCAAGTCTAAAGACAAAATGTAATAAACTTGACTCAATCCACTGAAGTCAAGCGAAAGTCTCCTGGTGACTTCAATGTAGTTGTGTGCAACCCATTCCTTGGCCTCCACACTCATATGTCACATAAGGATACTGACCAGAGTCCACTACAGTAGTGGTTTTATGGTTTTGGGTTTGTTTTTTTTTGTCTTTTTTTTTTTTTTTTTTTTTTGTAACTATAGGGAATTCTGTCTAAAAATTAATTTTGATCATCAGACATCACCTTCCATTCATTACATGTATTATATGCCTCAAAGCAGCAAATTTTGGCCAAGAATAACAAATTCACTTCTGAGTGATTACTGAGGTAATGAAGAGGTAATGAAAGTTATGAAGACACCAGCATAAAAATCAAAATAACCTGATTTGAGGAAACTCTGAGCAGGTCACCTTCATGACTCCTTCAAGTCCAGACACCTCAGTATCATGGGTATAACCTTATGTAAATAAGATTATAATATTTTTTTCTGACAGAACGTCAATGTCCTGGCAGCAATGGGGAATAGTGTTTACTCCCCAAAAGATGGGCATCTGATACATATCTTGCTTTACTCTGTAGAGACAAGTTTCCCATGTCCAATCTTCTTACTAAAATATACATTTCTGCTTTGATCATCTCGCGGTTTTGCTTGTTTGGTACAAAGAGTGATCTCTGGGGAAATGTTTCATGTCTTCTCTTCCAAAATCAAACTAGGGAAATGTCCATTTCCATAATGAAAGCTAAAAGTACAAGCAGTGCCCATTAACTGTGTAACTGTCTACAGGTTCCAAGTCTGACATTTCCCAAGCTCACAACCTGCAATGATAAATGCTTCTGATAGTGGTTTTGAAGTATTACACAGCCTGTACTGGTAAAAGAGGAGAAGGAAGAAGAAAATACAGTGAAAGTAATGAAATGTAGAGAAACACTGCTTTCTTCAAGCCCTTCAAGCTTCAGGATTTCTAGTAAGAAGACATAGCTGGTGAATTCTTGCTTTGCACAAACATCTTCTCAACTCCAGAACATAAGAGATAATTCCCTTATAAGAAATGTTTGAAAGCTTAATTCCTGCCTGGTAAAACCAAACACAATTTCACTGATTTCAATGGAGTTACAGATAGCCCACTTATCGCAAAGCAGGGTTGATTTGGCCCTTCTCCCGTACATTAGTACTGCTTTGCCGAGAAACCTTTGCTTTCAAAGTAATTAACCACATGTAAACTGCCACAACACTGAACTGTAACCAAATAAATGGAGACAGATTTATATTTTAAAACTTATCTCAATAGTGGACTTTAACAGCAAGTATTGACCTTTTTTTCTGTCAAATATCAGGAACTTATGCCAGTATCACAGACAAGAAACAGGATCTGCAGAACAATATCAATTATTGTACATCTATTTCTCCCTTTCACAGTTTCCAACAGGCATTAAACTGGAATAATGTATAAGCACAGTGAGAGTTTCAGGAAGAACTTGTTCTTACTTATAAGCCACCTCAGCACTACAGCAGGTGTGAACAGGCTCTCTTGCTAAAAGCACAGAACAGACAGAAGAAAATTGCTTACTGTTTCGAGGCTTCTCCTCATCCATGCCTTCATCTTCATTTTCTGGGTCAATATCTTCTGCTTGAGTTATCCAGTCTAAGTATCCCTTCAAATCCTCTTCTAGCTGTTGTTTTTCCCGTAACTTCTGGAAATCACCCCGAGCTTTAGCCTTCTCTCTTTCTTTGGAAAACTCCCTAGCAATAGGGAGGAAGGATCAGGACAAAGGCAGAGGGAAGGAAGAAATTGAAAAACAGTGTGTTAGATTGATTTCCCCTAAAACGTCTCCACGTCCTGTATAGCACACCCAACTTCCTTTGTTCTTTAAAGACAGACACATGAATGGAGTATCCTTGCTAGATACACATGTAAAATAGACAGTGTCCACATTTCAATCAATGATTAAGGAAAAAGGTATACCTGTTTTTAATCCTTTGATTCTCAACATCTGATTGACAATTCAAATAAAACACATATGTAACATTTATGTACAAAACCATATACTTTCTAATATTCTTCACCACTTGATATTCTCTAACAGTTATCTATAAAAATCTATATGAACAGTGGTTAATTTAATTCAATCATGAACTGCCTGACAATAACTTGGCATCTGGAGAGTGATACAATGGCTCTAATTTTTAGCCAGGTTTCAATCTATCTTCAAGTTCTATATGTAATCACAACTAAATTGGGCTAATTGTAAATGTGATTAATAGTACTCACAATTCCGTATATATTTAATTATGTGCAATTTCAGCCACAGTCCTGAACAATATTAAAGATTCAGACCTCAAAGTTTTATTGCAGACTTTCAGCATTCAGGGCTGCTATCTGACACGAAACATATTTTTCAAATATCAACGTGGGTAGACAAATGTGGTAACTTATGGGCAGGCAAAACTAATAGATTCTACCAGCAGTGCAGCAGAACAAAAGTAGAATGATTCCTTCACTACAAGCCAAAGAATGTGATGAAGTATGCCCATGTGACCTTCACCCTTGTCACACTGCTGAGAGTTCAGCCCATCCCCATAGGACTACAATAATGAAGGTGGATACGGGGAAATGAATTGTTGGATCAGAGTTAACCCTGGGACCAAACTTGGCCACAAGGCAGAATCAATTACTGCAAATATGGCAAGGATGAAAAAAACCCCCATTTTTCTCATGCTGAGAGTGATATTTTACTATTTAAAATTTAAACCAAACAACTTCTTAAAAATAAGGTCAGGTTGGAAGGAATTTTGAGCAACCTGGTCTAGTGAAAGGTGTCCCTACTCATGGCAGGGGTTGGAACTGGATATCTTTAAGGTCCCTTCCAACTCAAACAATTTTGTGATCCTAAGCTTTTGCAAATAATAAAAACTTCATAAAGAATTTCAGAATAAGTAAATCAACAGCAGGTACTGCCTCAGTAACATCTTTCCTCCACAGTGCCATATCCAAATTAATGAATTAACTCTCTCTCAAAAAAAAAGAACTGAAAAAAGTTTATATTACTAAGCCTATTTGATAAATCAAACCCCAACATTTCAGTTGTTGACTCCTAAACTGGTATTTCACAGCCTAAGACAAATTGATCCAATTTTGAAAGGGGCTGAAATTTCAACTACAAGTGAGAACTACTTATATTTGCATAGATATAACTTGGAATGGGCTGTTGTACAAACAAAAGTGGAAAACACCACAGAACAGCCCAACTTACAGAAATTGACATTCCTACTGCGCACTGAAGGGGACTGTTTGTTAGACACACCTAAGCTGCATGCCTATCTGGATCTTTTCATTCCCCTTTTACTGTTTCCCTCAAATGGGATTTAGGCTGGAGGGAGAGCTGACTAAACCAATGGGAGATTTTAACATAATGTCTTTACACTGAGCATCTGTGTAAGAGTGAATTTGTTATGCAGGTTTTTAATGGCACAACTGAACATACCGTGACTGCCTAGTCTAAACAATCTGTGCTCAGTGGCTCAATGTCCAGCTGGAGACTAGTAACGAGTGGTGTCACTCAGGGATTGGTGGTGGAACCGGTCTTGTTCAACATCTATGTTGGTGACATGAAGAGTGGGATTGAGTGCGCCCTCAGCAAGTTTGCCGATGACACCAATCTGGGTCAACATGCTGGAGGGAAGGAATGCCATCCAGAGGGACCTTCACACACTTGTGAGGTGGGCTGATGCCAACCTGATGAAGTTTAACCATGACAAGTGCAAGGTCCTACACCTGGGTCAG
>JANRGW010047702.1:32210-44555 GCA_024733675.1 Psilopsiagon aymara
GTCCCTGCCCATGGCAGGGGGGTTGGAACTGGATGATCTTAAGGTCCTTTCCAACCCTAACTATTCTATGATTCTACCTGCAACTGCATGTTTCTTTCCTTTGTACAATGTATGATACTCCATGTATGACCCTCCAAAGAAGACAATTTATTTAAATTGCCTCAATTTCTATGCTTTCTAACATTAAACCATCAAGAACAGTTGTCTCAGGTAATTGCTAATGCAATTCAAACCACCTCCCACGTGGAATGCCAGCCTGTACTCAGACAAATGTTGCTCATGATCAAGTATTACTATCAATGGTAATATACCATTCCATGTGAAATGAGTTGGTGACCTCAGTCCAGTTCCTATTGCAGGCAGGTGTGCACATTACCTTTGCCACCATCACAGCTGGCAATAAATGGTCACTGTTTGCAGTTTCAGCAGGGAGACCAAGGACCAAGTAAGCTTTCTGATGGAAGTGCCATTTTGAGTCTAGAGGTGGCCTTCTCAAAAAAGATTGCGCTATCATGTCAGGATTATGTTGACAAAAGGATTGTAGAAACACTGAGCAATCTGACTTTTTTTTCAGAAAACAAGAGAACATTAATTTAAGAGTAGGTGAATCTGGTTGTTTTTACCAGAATTCAGTTTGCTTCACTTCTCCCAGAAACTGTAAGATACATCTGCCAATGGCAATACCAAAAAGCAGAGCATTCTGGAGAGATGTTTTCTGTGTGAGTTTAGAGTGGGTCAATATCATAAATGTAAACACCCAGCTCTTTATACTGTGCTGTTCCAGAAGAAAATTTCTCTTGCCCATCCTAATGATGGAATATAAGTAATTCCTGTCTATATCTGATCTCAATATGATTTTTCACATTTAGGGAAATGAAAGAAAGTGAGCAAACCAGCAGAATTCTAGCAATTCAAAATTCTTGCTTACTAATAGAGGTGTAGTACAAGACTTCAAGCCTCATCCTCTTCAAGATGTACACCAAGGCATGGGAAGGGTTGGAAGAGAGGACAGAAGACAAGAGAAAAGTCCTGAAAGGTCACCAAAAAATGCTCCAGAAGGACCTAATCCATAGCTAGCCTCCCATTCACTCTGACCTCCTCCTTGGCAGTAAGAACAACAAAAACAGCCAACTGGGTTTTCCAGGATCCTCTCAAAGCAGAAGAAAAGGCTGTTCTCCAGCCCTTCATTTGCCTTAGGCAACTGCTTATTTGGCCTGTGTCCTGGGATTTGAATCACTGCTAGACAAAATATAAAAGAAATGCGAATGTATATGCTTAGGTGTGCAGCCATTTTTTTCCTCGCTAATTGACTGAAACCGATCACACGCGTGATCAAGAGACCTCTAAGAGGGGCTTCACGGCTCATAGCAGTGATGTGGGATCCTTTTGCCTGGGCTTGGAGAGGTCTACTTTGTGATTTGCTGACTGTATATTTCCTTTGGAATACATGAATTTTATATTATGCTCAGTCAAGAGAGGAAGAGGATTATACCTCTGTACTTGAATACCCTGTCACACTATTTAGCTCAGCATGTAAATTTACCAGAAGGACCATGAATGGATAACATACCTAAGGAAAAACAAATTACAAATGAGTTCAAATGAGTTCTTTAAGCAGAGCAGAACTCAGCATTTGATTTCTCAGGTTCAATCAAGGTATCTTTGTGAGTACAATTAATTGCACTTACGTATTCAGATGTGATTACAAAAACTAAGTTAATCTGTTATTGCTGAAGTCTACCTACATGACATGCTTGGTGAAGTTCCTGAAATAGATAAATGGGAAGAAATGGGAGATGCCCAGAATGGATAAAAAAAGATGCCTGGAAATGCTGCTTTCTATCTAACGCAGGATAGGTGGATCATCTAATAGCAATCTGATCTACTGGATCAGATTAACAGCAACAGCAAGTCTAAAAAAAAGCTGAATCTGCAAAGTGAACACACTTTGCAACTCAGAAGAATTTAGAACTGCTTTAGAAAGTTAATTGTTTAAGAACTGCTTATTTAGCCCAAAGAAAATTTAGAACATTTCTCCCATAATTTCTATGGGGTTTTTTTCATGGATGCAAACTCCTTTTACTTTTTCTCCAGTTGGGAAAAATTTTACAGAAACAGTGCAGCTGTCATAACACTGTGAACACAGCCAGAAAAGAGTGACTCACATCTTAAACAAGGTGAATTTCATCTTTGATTTCAGTTCTCTCTACAGATTATTTCCATCTCTTACCACTAACTGTGGTGGTCTACCTGCAGTATGTCAGGAGGTGGAAGATCCAGGCCCCAAAACACTTTCTTGAGTTGAAAAACAAGAGAGAGAAAATTCAATTTTCAATTACATACAGAGACAAATCCAAGTGTAGGTAAATTGAATTAGCAGTGCTCCAACAGCATGCACTCCTCAGGGCTGGGCTCACAGGCACTGTTTATCCAATCAGATACTACATAATCTTCAACCACTGTCTTATATGGTCTTTGAGTGCGCCTCTGATACAACAGATCATTATTCCTCTGTCAGCTGGTTATCATCCTCCACTTCCACTGACAATCTTACCTGCTGATCAGAGTATCCACTGGGAGAAATGCTTTAAAATTGTACCCAGAGTATCACTCTCCAGACTATCCAAAACCAGGCTATTGCCTGACACTTCATTACTGGGTTTCTTTTTTTCCCACTCCCATTACTGCTTGGAAACCCTTCTCTCTGCAGCAGCTGTCTTAGCGGCATGTCTCCTTCAGTGGAGTAATGAAGACAGTAGTAATACCTCTTGTACACCTGCTATTACCTGTCTCTTTGCAGGATGGCCAATAGTGTGGATCATCTTCTCCAGTCCCACTACTGCCCTTCTTATGTTGCTGGCCAAAGTACTGAGGACATAATTTTTGTGAGGGATCAAGTCCTCTCTTGCTCATACATCATTTTCCCTCTCTTATGATCAAAAGACAGGGGACTTATGGGCTGCCCACTCAGGTAGCAGCTAGAGGCTCTCACTAAGTTCATTTAGAGCTCATTAAAGGAGGCAGGATGTTGAAAACAAAGAATAAGAGGATGTATAAAAGACCTCATACCATATTTATCCATGTACATAGAATGGCTGTAGACACCCAGTCATGACCAAATATGGAATTAGAGGTCAAATTCTAGGAGATCTTTTTATAAAAATCTTTTGAGGGATGTTTTCTGGCCTGATTCCTCTCATTTATGTGGCTCCCCAGAGGTGGTAAAGTTTGTGACTACTGGGGACAATATCAATTGTTTTTAATGAAAGCTACTAAAAT
This sequence comes from Psilopsiagon aymara, assembly GCA_024733675.1. Classification (NCBI taxonomy): domain Eukaryota; kingdom Metazoa; phylum Chordata; class Aves; order Psittaciformes; family Psittacidae; genus Psilopsiagon; species Psilopsiagon aymara. Next base: position 35,490 of record JANRGW010047702.1, read on the forward strand.
GGTGCTTTGCAGTGAGGGTTATACTGCAGAACTGAAATACAGCTAGAGTGTCTAGATGTCTTAGGAATGCTTAAACAGTAGAAGGACTTCTCCTGCTTATCTGTTCATACTTAGAACAGGTCGAAGGGAAATGATCTTTTCTCCCTGCATCATGCTAGGCTTTTAACTGCACAATAGAGACGATGTGCTTAATTGAGGAAGTGTGTCCTAGACACTCTCCAGAGAAAATAGTCTCCCATTAGGCTGTGCTTTAGAAATATTAAACAATGTGAACATTCCTCATGTGAGAAGACATAATTCGGCAGGAATCTCATCCCACAGATGTGAAGGGATTTGTCTCATGCTCTCATTCCTCCTTCAGTTCCAATGACTCTTCCAGAAATTTTATTATAATCCCCTTCTTCTTTGGTGAATGCTGTGCTTCATCCACAGGGAAGCATAGAATTGTCCTCTTCCCACAAAGCACAGGTAGAGGTTTTAGGTAGAGGAGCATGTTACAGGCAAAGAGTTGTCTTGTGTCCCTTCAATTTAGTCAAAAGACTCTATGCCAGTAGGCATGCTGTACTTTGCTACTGGCGCAGCAGTACCCTAGGCCTTCTATTAAGGTTTCTGAGATAAACCCACCACTGCCCATTGTTTTGGTAATCAGAGAGTTGGAACAGAAGTACAAATTTTAAAAAATAAACAATATAAAACGTTTTCCTCGTACTGCTTACCCGCTAAGTACACCGAGAACCAAGTTAAGTACAAAAAATGACCCTATGATGATTAGTGTAACAAAATAGATCCAGGGCCAGTCCCTTCCTATGGCATCATTGACCTGGAAGAGTGGAATGATAATTAGTGAGACAAGCTCAGATTCTGAGCACTGCAAGGCTCCAGCCAAAGAGATCCCAAGTCACCAGCAGTTAAGATTTTCAATAGCCAGTTTTCTGGAAATTTATGACAGGTTGACATTAAAGTGATTTTGAATGCCCTGAGATTGAATTTCTCTGCCAGAGAATAACACCTCTTTTTTTACCTGTATTGTTATTTGCAATGTTTGAATATTTTGTCAAATACTTGAGATCTGATGTGAAGCTTCCCTTGATTCAGATTTTTAATCCCCCTGAAAGAATCCTGGTGACAGGGAAGAGCCCTTATTATGGAGTCTTGCCCTGTAGCATTGGAAAAAGGACACCAAAACTGTCAGCTTACCCGCTCAACACACCAAGAACCAGATTTAGAACGAAAAAGGATCCAAAGATGACCAGACTGACAAAATACACCCATGGTAACTCATAGCCCATAGCGTCCTGCATCTGGAAAGACGAAGGAAAGTTAGAAGACAGAGAGGGAAAGCAGAAATGATTAGGCAAAGGAACAGAGTGAAAGGTTTCTAAACAGAGCCTGTGGTTGGTTTACACATAATCATAGCATGTGTTTCTGTATGTTCCCTCTTATGTGAGCCCTCCTTTGATTGCATTTTTCCTCTAGTTTCCTTACAGGCAGTGATTAATATAGGCTGAGATATAACCATGTGCTATACTAGCACTTTTTTAGATGTATACTGTCACTTTCTGGAGTTTTATTACAATGCCACAAGGGTCCATCTGATGATTCCTAAACTTCTAACCACTGCACATTCATATACTATTTGCTGCCAGTGAAACTACTGCTAGGTTTTTGTAAGCATGGCCACAGCATATTGTCAGATCATGTTTACTCCCCATGTACCTCTCAGAAAGCATGTGGTAACTGTGGGCGGATTTCCCTGACAATGCTGTGGTAATCTTCACAGTTTACCACACCGAGGGCAGTAGCTGTATGCTTTTGAGCAAGGACCTTTCAAGGCTCACCGTATTCTAACCTGGTCAAGCATTTTCTAAAACCTTCTTACAATCTTTCTTTATCTTCTTAAAGGATGACTCTCTCCTTCAAAATTTGATTCGTATACAACTGAATACTCAGAGAAATCGAGACTGTAAACTGAATCACAAGAGTGTAGGTCTGGCTTTTACAGTACTACAAACACCTGCAAATGAATTGGGCAGACTTCTGCTTTAGCGCCAGAATCTGTACTATGTGTAGAACAACTCTATCACATAACAAGATACTGCATATATTCTAAAAGTATCTGCACATGAACACAATTTAACTTGAAGTCTCCTTCAAAGTTCAACATTTTGGAAAGTTGCTAGATACCATAATAGAATCTTACTTTCATGACGATATCAAAATATCAGAGTCCTTTCTTCCCTACTTTTCATAAACACTCATCTTCTGAGCCAGACGTAGCATCATTAAAGAAACAGATGGTGGTTAACATTTTCAGGAGCACTAAAATGACTGATGATTGTAAATTGAAGACTTGCAAGTACTTAAAGGCATAAAGCATCCTAGTTCCTTTGTCTTCCATGCTTTTGAAAATTTAATCTCATGTTGTCCTCTCCTCTGCAACTTAAGCATTTTTTGTGATCACAGAAGAAATATTCTTCCATACATGGGCACTGAGACACACTTCAGGGGAAGTGATCTGACTCAAGATTCGTAAGAACTCAGGAAAGTAATTTCAGACCTTCAAAAAGACAAGGCAGGAGAATAACACTAATATAATCAGTTCTTTGTGGATGAAAGCCCATTATCCACTCCTCTTTCAAAGCACAGTCACTAAAGGCCTTGTCTGCCAAGATCCCACAGTCAATGGGCTGATCCAGAACTCTATCTCAGGGCTCCTTCAGCTGCAACTGAAGTAGACTCATTAAAAAATAAACTCAAATCTGCCTGTGTAAAAACAATTCATCAGGTCCTCCATCACAGGATTAATATGCTTGATGGTCAGAATAAAGCACCTGAACATTCTAACATTCCCTAAGCATATTAACCAGCTTCCCTTTTAACATTTCTGTTCAGTTAGTTTACAAATAATACTAAATATTCTTTATGTTTGCAAATCACACTTCATCCTACATGACCAAAAAGTAAACACCTCTGGTATGAAACACATCAGTGCTTTAGAGAGAACAAAACAGCATGGCATATAAAGATGGAAGCAAACATTCACCTGAAATTACAAAGAAAAATCAGGAAGGCAAAATGTAACTGCCTAAGCTGGAATTAAATAAAGAAATGGACTTACTTTTCTCTCTGTTCTACAAAGAACATGACTATCTATATAAAGCAATCCACACAAACAATGAGTATAGATGATTCTGAAAAACTGCCAATTTACCAATGCAGGCACAATGATGACCCCACTTCCCTCTAATTATGCTAGATGGTGATAAAAAAGCCTCATCTGTCTGGCATTTATCTTTAGACAGGTTTTTATTTTTTTGTCAGCTGGGAAAGTTAGCTGGAAAAGTAAACTTCAAGCTGTTGTACAAGTGAATCCTAAACAGCAAACACCAGGGTGCTGTGTACAGAACTCAGGTGCATGTCAGGGTGGCTTTTGTGCTACTCTGGCATGAAGAAGTTTCCAGATGGCAAGAAGCTTCCACTGTGGCCTGGTAAAGTACAGAATCAGCATAGAGTGTACTCTGGTTATTCCCAAAGCCTGCACAATTGCATAACAATTATACCAACCAGCATCAGCACAAATTAATCCTGAAAACTAGACCTGCATTCTGGTACAGCAGAGTATTTGAGACTTCTCAGACTGAACATTTAGGAGGTCAGCTTTTCATCTGCTTTTTATTGCCCAGTTGTGTATGTAACAGAGGAGCTGAGAGGCAGAGACAGTGTGGAGAAACCACCAGTATTTGGCAGTCTGCCTCTCTGTTGCTGTACTCTCTATGTTTGGTATGTTTGGTGCTCACATGTCTCATTTTCTTTAGTAGAAGTTGAGATTATTCTATACATTGTTGAACTGAGCCACAGATAACAGAAACATATGTTATATGTTGATATAACATTAGGTATTTTGTAAATTATGTTCAAAATCCTCTTTGATAAAGAGATGATACGCTGTGAGCTTACTATTTGCTCTTGAAAAACATCTGCAGGAGAAATGCAGAAATACAGGCTGCTTAGCAGAAGTTTGGGGTTGAGACTTACTCAGAAACAGCAATATAACAACATTTAAAAAACACAGAATTCTTGCCTGAGATTGTATCATTCCAAATACCTGGAAAGGTTTCCTCCAAAATGAAAGTATTCTAGAAGCCCAGAATAGACTTCTCTCAAAGGCACAATGCTCCCGTACAGTTATCAGTAAAAAACTTGCACCTATGTTCAAGTGAAACTGCATCCTGGAAACTTCTCATAATTCTGTAAATGCATAACTATTAATCATGTGTTTATGCATACACGTCCTGTTGACTACAGCTTGAGGCTTTCATGTCGAGTGCAACTTTGGTGGTAGAGCTGTTTTTATCTATTTATGCTGTTGAAGTGGAGAAACTGCAGAAGGTCATGACAAGATCAGAAGGAGAGTTATCATTTGCACACTACTGAGTGCAGAAAATAAGGTCTGCAAAATACATTATGCATTGTTGTCTGCAGTGAGCAGAAAATGGTTTGGTTATAGGTTACCTCTCTAGGAAGGACAGTACAACTCAGGACACACAGATCATCTTTCTGGTTACTGAGTGCATTTCTTCTCCCTGAGTTTTTACTATTAACCATATGAACCTCAACAGACAAGGTGGATTATCTTCTAAATTTACAGTTCTGAACAGACTGTCAGCCAGTGTAGGTCTAAATTATAATATTCTAGCTACAGTAGTCAAGATGATTGCAACCTGATTAAGCACATATAATACAATTGTTAGGTCAGCTGGAAGCACAGCATCGGTGAGAATCTGCAAATTGCCATTTAAAGAAATAATTCTGCTTTCTGAGTCAAACTGCCTGACCTTACACAGTTCATATCTCAACACATCTCACTTCTCTCAAGAGTGAGAAAATTGGTACATTTCTAAACATTAAAGCATTATCTCTCAGAAACCTCAGAGAAAATAATTTTAGTTCCCTTCTCATGATTTGCTATATACCATCCCTGCCACCATGGGGACACCATTTTGACTCACCATGCTTCAGCTTTCCAATCTGTGAAGTGGAATACAACCTTTCCCCAGTAGGTCAAAGAAACCACTCATCATCATGACTAAAAGAGGTTATTTAAGCATATTTGAGGTCTGATGGACCTTATGTACTGGGGAAGAGCTTTACCTTTGCCAATAATCCTTAATTGCTACCATGACAATGGCATTTCAACATTCAGTAGAAGGCTTTTCTCTCAATGATACAAAGAATCTCCTAGAAATAACACCAGGATTTTTAATTCTGAAGTTGGCTAATCATAATTAGAACCAGCAGTTTCAGCAGCGGCCAAGGAATAAGTCTGTTTAAAAATAGACCTTTGTGCCTACGTCTTCTTGTTCTTCAGAAGACACAGGTGAAAGTCATATTGGTAAAGCCACAGGCGATATGCATGCTTTACTTGTTTACGAGTCTGGGTTTTCTTTTTCCTCAGGGAGAGTAGTCTGGCACATTTTACAAGTATCGCATTTATTACACGGGCATCATAGTTCAAATCAAATATCAGAGGCATATCACCTATTAAAATGATGGCTGAGCATCACCAAGCACACAGTGGAGGTCTTTCAGTCACTTAATGGGAGAGGTAGACACAATTCACTAAATTCTGCCGACTTTACAGTTCATCCAGCCACACCCTGACACTTTGTACCAAACGCATTTCATAAATAACTGAAAGTTAAAGGAAAAGTTTAATACACCACAGAAGAGCAGTTGCCCCTGGAAATCAGCAAGCTGAGAAGTTTGTCTTGCTTAGTGCACAGTACTGGAGAGCTGCAGCATCACAGCGACTGTGTTAGCTAGGATACCAGGGCTACAGTGCTTCGTGAATAAATTCCTAGTTGATTTCTAATGAATATAGAATGTTATGTTAGTCTTTTTCAAATATAGGTCAAGTGCTTCAAGTATTCTATAATGAAGTATATAACCTTTCACAGAGTAACAATAATTGAAAGGACAGTACTCAACAAAATTAAAGGGCAGTAAATTTGGAAATTTTGTGTAGAAATGCTATTTTATGCAGCCTATCTGAGGAATTTGCTGCCTCAGGAAATGATCTAGCCAAATGTAACAGTTATGGCCAATAGAAAGATCTCTAGTTTAAATGAAGTCTTTCTTGTAACAATATAAAATTGGAGAATCATGGGAGCAGGCGATATTAGAAAGAAAAGGTAACAATTCAATTGTCGCTGAGTATATCTTCCTTCTTGAAGCCTTCATTTTGAAAATCATCTCTTTCAGGAAAAGTACCTTCATAACTTTAAGGATGTGTAGAAGTGATTTCCTCAGCTTAAATCAAAGATTTAATGGTAGCCTGGCAAGAATGGCTCTGTGGAAACATAACGGGCCATGCATATACTAATGTGAGATTCAGATATTTATCACTGGTCCATTACAAAGTAAAGAGCTTTGGATTAAAACATAGATTTTCCTTTTCCATTCCCTCATTCCTTCTCTTCCCATGAATATCTGAGTGAATGCATTTCATTCACACATATGCTCACGGAACTACTACTTTAAACTCTGCTTAAACAACACTAGAAATGTTTTTTATAGGATGGGAGACTGTTTTGCACTGTGAGGGAAAAAGGTTTTTCTCACAATTTTTTAGTCAGAACTCAGGTACAAACCCAAGTGAAATAAGCAGAAGCTCATAGAATCATAAATCATATAATGGTTAGGGTTGGAAAGGAACCCTGTTATTATTTCTTTGGTTTTCATTATATCTCTATGCCTCATGATAGTTTAAACTCTGCTGTTTCTGAAACTTTACAGATTGACTAAAATGCTTTGCATTCATACAAGTCAGTGAACAAAACAGATCTCATAAAATCAGCGTAACATTTCAGGAGTAACTAAGATGAGGTGAACTTCCCAGAAGGTGTCTGGATAAATTTGTCCAGTGAAGAAGCAACACTTGGAAAGATTTCTTTTTCTACCTTTCTTCATGCTACATATATAACAACAGCAGAAACAGCTGGTGAACAAAATATTCACCCAGAATGGGAAAAAGGGTATTGCTGGCATTTGCCAAGAACATCCAATTAACAACTGTAACTGGCAATACCATGATTTTTGAGGCTAATCTTCAAACAAAAAATAAACTATTTGTTCGATCAAACATTCTCTTCTGGTTAACTTCTCAACTGCACAGCTGATTTGGGCTTAAGAACACCTTGGCTTTGCACTACTTGCAGTCTTTGCCTTGGAAGCTTTTGCTAGTAGTCAGACCAGGCAGAGAACTTGTGATGTGAAGGTTTGACTCCTTGCTTTCTCTTCTTCTCCACAGAGATATAAAACATCTGAGACTGCCTTTTTAGCAGTCATGCTCTTAAATAACCTGTAGGTAGGTAATTGGACTGACTATTAAGACTGTGACACAAACCAACCACTAAATGTGCAAAAAATGTAGTATTTTTTGGTTAGCCAAACAAAACCTGGAAATCATATTTTTCTCTGATCTCTAAATAGTACACATCTTATGCTATACTGGTTTCTTTTTAATGTAATACTTGTGATAAATGTATTAATTATGAATTTTGCAACTTATTGTAAGCCACACTGTTCTTAATATTGATTTTAACAAAGGAATTACTCATTGTTAATCACAATTTCTAGTTTTTTCACAGAATTATAAATGCTTAAAAGAAGCCCAGAAAGATTTCAATGAGATATAACAGAACTAAAGCTACAGTAAGAAGGGATATAGTACTAAAATTGACTTTCTATGTATGTTAGGTTCCATAAGCACTTTTTCCAACCTGTGGGGCAAACTGTGGGATTTCTTCTTTAGCACTGAAATCCTACACATCCTGGATCTGCTGATTTGTTTGGAGCCTGAATGGTGCAAGGCTGCTGCATGTCATGTCAATAAAGACAAGAGAAAAGCACATTTTCACTTGAGAAATTCCTGTCTGGTTTCCACATACATCTCAAGTAAGTCTGTACAGCATGTATCCAACTGACTTCATTCACAGAAGGAGAAAGAAAAGAATTCTATTCCTTATCAACCATTGTATATCCCTAAAAATCTGGATTTACACTTAGTGCATTATTACCTTAAGGATGAAGATTCCACTTTGCAGATCCTTCAGCATTTAAAATCCAATTAGTTGTCTTTGCTTGGTTGTTTTTTAATCCAGTACTCATGTATGTGCAAAATTTAAGGCACATGAATAATTTCATTGAAGTTAATGGTCAATAATTCCATTGAAGTCAATTGTCATTATTGTTACCAGCAGAAATGAAGAGATATGAATGCTGAAATCCACCCTCGGGTCCTGAAGGAGCTGCAAATGAAGTTGCTAAGCCACTGTCCATCATTGCTGAAAAATCATGGCAGTCAGATGAAGTCCCCAAAGACTGGAAAAAGGGAAATATAACCCCCCCTTTCAAGAAGGGGAAAATGGATGAGCCGGGGAACTACAGAGCAGTCAGCCTCACCTTTGTGCCTACCAAAATCTTGGAGCAGATTCTCCTGGAAGGCATGCTGAGGCACAGGAAAAACAACAAGGTTGTTGGTGACAGCCAGCATGGCTTCACTAAGGGGAAATGCTGCCTGACCAATCTGGTGGCCTTCTATGACGGGGCTACGGAACTGATGGACAGGGGTAGAGCAGTTGATGTCATCTACCTAGACATGTGCAAAGCATTTGACACTGTATCACATGACATCCTTGTCTCTGTGTTGGAGAGACATCAATTTGATAGGTGGACCACTTGGTGGATAAAGAACTGGCTGGATGGCCTCACACAAAGAGTTGTGGTAAATGGCTCAATGTCCAGCTGGAGACCAGTAATGAGTGGTGTCCCTCAGGGATTAGTGTTGGGACTTGTCTTGCTCAACATCTTTGTCAGTGACATGGACAGTGGGATTGAGTGCACCCTCAGCAAGTTTGCCGATGACACCAAGCTGGGCGGTTCGGTTGATACCCTGGAGGGAAGGAATGCCATCCAGAAGACATGCTTATGAGGTGGGCTGATGCCAACCTGATGAAGTTTAACCATGACAAGTGCAAGGTCCTACACCTGGGTCAGAGAAATCCC
>JANRGW010047705.1:0-10081 GCA_024733675.1 Psilopsiagon aymara
ACCGCCTGACCAAGAGGACTTGGTGGATGAAGCACTCTATAGACAGATAGGAACAGCCTCACGCTCACAGACCCTTGCTCTCATGGGGGACTTCAACCATCCTGATATCTGTTGGAGGGATGGTATGGCCCGGCACAAGCAACCCAGGAAGTTCCTTGATTGTGTGGAAGACAACATTCTTCTGCAAGTAATTGAGGAGCTGACAAGGAGAAGTGCCATGCTTGACCTCATCCTCACCAATAGGAAAAGGCTGGTTGGAAATGTGATGCTCCAAGGCAGCCTTGATTGCAGTGATTATGAGAAGGTCAAATTCGAGATCCTCAGGACAACGAGAAGAGCATGCAGCAAGCTCACTGCCCTGTCCTTCAAGAGAGCAGACTTTGGCCTCTTCAGGAACCTCCTCAGTAAGGTTCCACGGGATATAGCCCTAGAGGGCAAGGGTGGCCAAGACTCTTGGTTGATGTTCAAGGATCACCTCCTGCAAGCTCAGGAGTGATGCATCCCAACTACACAGAAGAGTGGCAGGAGGGCCAGGAGGCCTCCTTGGATGGATAAGGAGCTGCTGAGGAAAATTTGAAGGAAAAAAGAGTTTTATAAAAGGTGGAAGCAAGGACAGGTGGCTTGGGAAGAATACAGGGATGTTGTCTGGGAAGCTACGGAACAGGTTAGGAAAGATAATGGCCCACTTAGAATTAAACTTGGTTTTGGATGTTAAAGATAAAAGGAAGGGATTCTATAGGTACGTAGCAAATAAAAGACAGACTAGAGACAACGTTGGCCCCATCCAGAAGATATCAGGAGATCTGGCTACCCTGGATTTGGAGAAGGCTGAGATTCTTAATGACTTCTTTGTCTCAGTCTTTACCGGCAAATGCTCTGACCACACCACCCAAGTCTTGGAAGGCAGATGTAGAGATTGTGAGAATGAAGACCCTAAGCCCAATGTGGGAGAGGATCCAGTTCGAGACCATCTTAGGAACCTGAACAGACACAAGTCCATCCATGAAAGAAATCCATCCATGAGTCCTGAAGGAGCTGGCAACTGAAGTTGCTAAGCCACTGTCCATCATATTTGAAAAATCATGGAAGTCAGGTGAAGTCCCCAATGACTGGAAAAAGGGAAATATAACCCCCATTTTCAAGAGGGGCAAAATGTATGACCCAGGGAACAACAGACCAGTCAGTCTCCGCTCTGTGCCTGGCAAAACCCTGGAGCAAATTCACCTGGAAGGCATGCTGAGGAGCATAAAAAACAACAAGGTGCTTGGTGACAGCCAGTATGGCTTCACTAAGGGGAAGTCCTGCCTGACCAATCTGGTGGCCTTCTATGATGGGGCTACGGAAGTGATGGACAGGGGTAGAGCAGTTGATGTCATCTACCTGGACTTGTACAAAGCATTCAACGCTGTCCCAGACAACATCCTCGTCTCTAAGTAGGAGAGACATCAATTTGATAGGTGGACCACTCAGTGGATAAAGAACTGGCTTAGTGGTCATGCACAGAGTAGTGCTCAATGGCTCAATGTCCAGCTGCAGGCCAGTAACGAGTGGTGTCCTCAGGGATTCATGTTGGGACCGGTCTTGTTCAACATCTTTGTCTGTGACATGTAGAGTGGGATTGAGGGCACTCTCAGCAGGTTTGCCGATAATACTAGCTGGGTGTTTGGGTTGATACACTGGAGGGAAGGAATACTAGCCAGATGGATCACGACATACTTGTGAGGTGGGCTGATGCCAACCTGATGAAGTCTAACAATGCGAAGTGCGAAGTGCAAGATCCTACAGCTGGGTAGGGGCAATCCCAGGCACAGCTACAGGTTGGGTAGAGAAGGGATTTAGAGCTGCCCTGTGGAGAATGACTTGGGGGTGTTAGTCAATGAGGAAATGAGCATGAGCCGGCAGTGTGCACTTGCAGCCCAGATATCCAACTGCATCCTGGGCTGCATCAAAAGGAGTGTGACCAGCATGTGGAGGGAGGTGAGAAGGATCTGTCAGCTTTTGCTCAAAGTATTTGCTATTTTGCAAAACACCTGTATGAAGATAGGATAAGAAAGTTGGGGCTGTTCAGCTGGGAGAAGAGAAGGCTGCATGGAGACCTCATAGCAGCCTTCCAGTATCTGAAGGGGGCCTATAGGAATGCTGGGGAAGGACTCTACATTAGGGACTGTTGTGAGAGGACAAGGAGTAATGGGTTCAAACTTAAACAGGGGAAGTTTGGATTGGATATGGGGAAGAAGTTCTTTACTGTAAGGGTGGTGAGGCACTGGAATGTATTGCCCAGGGAAACTGTGAATGCTCCGTTGCTGGTGCTGTTCAAGGCCAGGTTGGACACATAGCCTTGGGTGGCACGGTTTAGTGGGAGGTGTCCTTGCCTATGGCAGGGGGGTTGGAACTAGATAATCTTAAAGTCCTTTCCAACCCTAACCATTCTATGATTCTGTGATTCTATGACTGGCACAGAGCAATTTACATTCATTTGTTAGCCCATAAGAATAAAACAAAAATGAGGAAAGAATGTGATTGATAACAATATTTTTCATTAGATACATAAATTTTGTGAAAAGACTGAGAGTATACATGGATTTCAGAATTTCTAAATGCATATTTGTAACATAACGTTGCTTACCCCGACATCTTTGTATATGCCACAGGCATGCATTCATGGCCTTACAGAATTTACAAATGCAAAAATACTCCAACTGGGGAGCCAATGTGTTTCTTACTTCTGGGTTATCCCTTGATGCTAATCCAAATGATTAATATCAAGAAGTTAATGCAGCACAGCCACATGCTTTATAATGGTGCAGATTAAAGGCATCAGGGTGATATAATTATTATAGTCATAAGAGAAAGATTTCAATTAAAGGTACCATAGCAGCATGCCACTAAAAAGAGCACAGCAGCATGCTAATTAAATTGCAAAAATCCACTGCAAGCAATGTGGTGTATGCTTCTTGAGGCAATGAAACAGCCAACAAAGCAGAGTAATGGTATCCTAAAATCCAATAAAATAACACCAATGAAATAATTATACAGTATACCATGACAACAAAGAGTAAGGTCAAAGGTGATGGAATTGTCCTCTGAATACTCTGGACATTCTGTGAACAATGTAATGGATATGTTGCTTTGCGATATTTTGACCTTTTATGGTGAAACCAACCAGCCATGAAGAATCCTAAAGCTTTTTTTTTTTTCCCCCCTCTTCTTAGAAGGGAATAATAAGTCTTACAACGATATTTTCCATTTATCAGCTATCAGAGGAAAATAGGTATCAATTGTTTATCATCATCACAGAGCATCACAGTAGCTTTAACTGTTTGAATGAAGCACACACAACTAAGCAGGACAGTGAGCACTAATGGAAGGCAATGGAAGAAAGCTAAATAACATATATTGTCTTCAGATAATCAGTCTGGAAATGAATCTCTATTGTAGAACCTGTAGATCACTGAGAGGACTTCAGGAAGAAGAATTTGAAAGCATAGCTTACAACTTATCTATAAACAGGAACAGCTGAAACCTGGTGATGTGTTCTGAGTTCTGAGCAGCTAAAGTTTTGATTAAATAATACAAAAAACTATGAGCACTTCATGTATAATGTCAACGCTTATGAAGTTCCTTTAATCTATTATTCAGGAGCATAGAGCATCTTCAGCTGCTACCAATATCACTGAGAAATCAAAAATTCCAGTGCATCTGAAAATCAAGCTGTTAATAGCTATCTACAGCATCAAAGGTAGACATCAGTAGGCAAAAATACTGAAAATCCTTACAATGGATAAAAATTTGGGAAGGAAGCTCTTCAAAGCAAATTAAAAAACTTGTAAGTGATTTTAACATAAATTTTGGCTGACAGGTATGGGGTTTAAAATATTTGCTAAAAATACAGGATGACTTCTACAGTAAAAAGGTTGATATTTTATGGTGAAAGATCTAAACCCAACAGAATATCTTTATCCAAATATTATTTCTTAAAATTGTTATGTGTCTTTCTTAATAACAAAACAATACATTAGTCCTTTCCATATTCCTAGCCTAGCACATCTGCCTACATAAGCAGTGAAGATGGAGGAAAGTGATCTAGGGCTGAATCAAAAGAAGCGTGAGCAGCAGGTCAAGGGAGGTGATCCTGCCCCTCTACTCTCTCTACTCTGCTCTCCTGAGAACTCACTTGGAGCATTCTGTGGAGTTCTGGTGTCCTCAACATAAAAAGGACATGCAGCTGCTGGAACAAGTCCAGAGGAGGGCCATGAGGATGATCATGGGACTGGAGCACCTTCCTTATGAAGACACGATGAGAAATTTGGGGCTGTTCAGCCGGGAGAAGAGAAGGCTGCATGGAAACCTCATAGCAGCCTTCCAGTATCTGAAGGGTGCTTATAGAGATGCTGGGAAGGGACTCTTCATTAGGGACTGTAGTGAGAAGACAAGGGGTAATGGGTTCAAACTTAAACAGGGGAAGTTTAGATTATAAGGAAGAAACTCTTTACTGTAAGGGTGGTAAGCCACTGGAATGGATTGCCTCAGCCTATCTTCATAAGGTTTTCCAGCCCCTGATCATCCTTATGGCCCTCCTCTGGACTTGTTCCAAAAGTTCTGCATCGTTCTTATGTTGACGACACCAGAACTGCACACAGTACTCCAAGTGAGGTCTCACAAGAGCAGAGTAGAGGGGCAGGATCGCCTCCTTTGACCTGCTGGTCACCTCCTTTTGATCAACCAACAGCAAACTTTCTGAGGATGCACTCAGTCGCACTGTCCATGTCACTGACAAGGATGTTAAACAGTGCTAGTCCCAATACCAGCCCATGAGGAGCACCATTGATCACTGGTCTCCACTTGGACATCTCGCCCTTGACTAATGTCCTCTGAGAGCACCCATCCTGCCGCTTCCTTATCCACTGAGTGATCCATCCTTCAAATCAGTGTCTTTCCAGTTTAGAGACAAGGATGTTGTGTGGGACACTGTCAAATGCCTTGCACAAATCCAGGTATATGATATCTTTCAGTCTTCTTTATTCATCAGTGCCATGGCCCCATCATAGAGGGCCAGCAAATTTGTCAGGCAACAATTTGCCCTAAATGACGCCACGTTGGCTGTCATCACCAATCTTAACAATTTCACACAGAGGCTCAAATACTCAGAAGTTTGTCAGCATCTAATAACAACCTCTGGTTTAGAACTAAATGTGTTTATAGCCTCTGGATTTTCAGTGTCACTACTTGCTGTCCCCTGAGCTGGCTGATTTAGTTCCATGATATTTCCAAGTGCCTTCGAGACCCTTTTGGAAAAAGGAATATCCCACTTTAATGCAGTGTTGGCAGCTTGTGGGTTAAGTGGCATATTCATCAGTGGCAATAGACAGACTTGCAAGTAATTTGCATGGTTGGGTGTGTGTTAGCATTGTCTAAGAGCCAAATTTCCACCCAGCTATGCGCACATGTTCTACCCCTCAGCATGACAAGAGGAAAAAGAAAGTAAAAAAGCTCATAGGTCAAGGTAAAAACAGAGAGTTTACTTACCAAATACCACCACTGACAAAACAGTGTGGGGAAAATTAATTTACTGCAATTTAAAATTAAGTAATGTGAAACAAACTTTAAAACAACACATTTCTTCCCCCCTTCTCCCAGGCTCATCTTCATTCCTTTACTCCTTCATTCCAGACTCATCTACTCTCACCGCCTGAGTGGCTCAGAGAGATGAAAAACACGGGGTTGTGGTCAATTGATAGTTTTCCCTGTTGTTCCTTCCTCCTCACACTTTTTTCCTGTTCCAGTGTGGGATTTCCCGATGGGCTTCTATTTTTCAGGAAAACCATGCTACAGCATGGGGTCTCTATGGGCTCCAGTTACTTGAGGAAATATCCATGTGCAGCATGGGCTGCAGTATGAATATCTGTTCTGGTGTCATTTCTCCACAGGATGCAGGGGATTCTCTACTCTGACACCTAGAGTAGCTCCTCCCCTTTCTTCTTCTCTAATCTTGGTGATGCCTCTGCTATTTTGCACTGGTTTTACTCCCTCTTTCTCTCCTTGTGTGTTTTCCCCTTTGTTAAACATGTTCCACCAGAGGCACCACCAGCTTAGCTAACAGGCTCAGCTGTGTCCTCCAATAGTTCCATTTTTTGCTATCTGAAACCAGCTGTTGCACTTAAATACCTTCTTCAGGTTGGCACAATAGCCAAATACACCAAAAGCAGCACAGGACTTACCAAAATACTGCAAAGAATATATGTACTGGGCATTGCAGAATCAAAAGACACTAGTATCTGTTTTTTTATGTTGCTAATCTCTTTTTAAAAACTACTCACCTCACAAAGGTATTGTTTATATAAAGGCTACAAAAAAAAGAGTTGTACCAGATCACAGAAATAAGCCGTCTCTTCAGATGTCATGTGTTTACACTTTGGACAAGGGCTATCTCCATGATGAGGAAAGGCTTTTAAGTACTGATCACTTGAAGTAGTTTTAGTTTAATTCCAAATGTGTGTGCAAATAGAAGCGTTCAAAACCAAACAAAATAGAATCACCAACCTTATGAGATGCTAGAAGGAAATGGACAGTGGTGTCCTCAGGAGCCTTTGGGTTCAGGGAATTTCAAAATGCTTTATGAATTTTCTCTGTTCACTTCAGTCACCTCAAATTCCATGCAAATTCAAACAAACAGTTGTGTACATCATACACAGTATAGGTCTTCAAAAAGAAAGAATTTTTAAGGGAGTTGTTTCTCTTCACCAATAACACAAGAATATGGATAAATTCAAAGCTCTGAAACAGAAGAGCTATTCCTGTACTTTCATCTGACTTTGCTATTTATCTACCTAATGATAGTGTAGGAGCACATGTAAAAACTGTGATATGTTTCTGTTCTTTAACTACACTTCAGCTTCTACATTAGTTGCGTGTTCTGCCTACATATAGGACAATGATTCCCTTAATGATAATTTCTGTGTTAGGATGTCACAAATATCTCTGCAAATAGCACTCCTGGACTGACTCCTGTAAAACCAGTGTATGCATGAGTAAAAGGAGACATTTAAAAGACTACAGATGAGAGCAAACCAGCATGTTTGGAAGAAGAGAGTCCTCAGATTACTTGGGAGAAGAACAAGAGGACTTGGCTCACATCAAGTGAGAATGTCTACAGGGACTTTGTGCCTTCCCTCCTTTGCTGCCCCGAGAGCATGCCCATGAAAAGAAAATTAGACCTAAAAAGGCCTACCATCCAAAAAATCCTCAGTTGTTCCCCTTTGTTACCATTTTTTCCCTGTTCTCTTATTAATTTTCTCTTACTTCTTACCTCTATGTTCAAATCTGTCCTGTAGGATTAAACAGTCCGCTTTTATCAGATTCCTGTTATTACCTCTACTCTCAGCACTGCTACAGACTTACAATACTTCATGCAAATGTTCTTATGTGCAAGTTATTTTATATTTAAAATGCTTTGAAAAATCCTGACTTTTCTCCTAAATTCAGGTAATATATTCTTAAAAAAACAAAACAAAATAACAACAAAAAAAACCCACCCTGAAACCCACTCTTTTAGAAATTGATCCTGACAAAAGCAGTACTTCTTCATCACAAGCAGAGGATTTATTCAAGCTTTTCATATATTTCTCTGCAGTCTACAGTGACCCTTCAGACAAAACATTACTATTTTTCTGAGCTCCAGCAAGAGTCTAGTCAAGCACTCCTTGACCTGGATCATACTAGATGCAACATGGGACTTAGAGGTTGTCTGGGATAAATCAAGGTGAAGCAGATCCTCAAAGAATTGAAAAAGATTGTTAGGCTTATATGTTTTCCTTGAAGAATAAAAGGGTAGGAGAATATGAAAAGATGGGGCCATCAAATGAGGACAATCTGTATGCACAGAGACAACTTCAATGACAAAGAACTAAATCCCATAGACATAGGACCATCTATACTAAACATTTTGTATTCTGTTTTAATTTTGTATACATGTGGTACTTTAATATGAAATAAATATATGGTAAGGGAGTAAGGAAAGAAATTACAATATTAGAGCTTCCCATGTCTGTGGATCTGAAACTACTTTTATTTTTCAAACACGTTCTGGATGGCAGTCCTTCACTCTTCTTCACAACCATACCCACTAACAAGCTTTGGTGTTTAAAATTTATGACAAATTAAACCCTTTTGACTTGAAATTCCGATAGTTTTTTTCAATGAGTGTCTGTTATAATAAATTCATCTTTTGAGTGGATATATTTTCTTTTTCCTTTTATCCACCATGTGTTGCCTGCTATTTTTACTGCAACTTCAAAAATAGTTGAGCCTTTTTATAAACCTAAGGGCTAATATAGCTTAAGAAAAAGGAAAGTGAAAATAATGTTTGTTAAACAACTGAGATTAACGTCTTTAGTTGAAATTGAAGTTTTCCACCAATCAGCAAAGTAGCTACAGTACAGATGATGGCAATACAAGAATCTCTAGGCTAAAAAACTCAGCTCTGTTCACAGGGGCCCACTTTCATGGATGAGAAGGCAGTTTATTGTCAAGGCGCATTAAATTCCTGCAAACTCTGCTAAAACTGCAAACAAAGGTACAGTTATTTCAGTAGGACTGTTGTTCAAGCATTACAGGTATTTCATGAGATTTTTTTTATCGCATTCCTGTGATGTAGAAGGACTAAAAGTCATTCACGACATCACCTAGCTCTCCACAGATATTACATCTTCATACATTCTTACATTACTTCACTTTGGAGAAAAAATAAAATTCAATTTTTTACTTCTTGTACAAAATCTTGTCTTCCTATAAAGGCAAGAAGTAGAAGATGCTGGGAAACCAGTATAGTTAAAACCATTTAAAAATTACTGCAAAAGACAGGTGTTGGGGTTTAAGCCCATCTGGTAACTCAGTCATGCAGCTCCCGCTCACTGTCCCCCTTTCCTCCCACGGCTCCCAGAGGGATGGGAAGGAGAATCGAAAGAATGTAACTCCCACGGGTTGAGATAAGAACAGGACAGTAACTAAGGTATAACACAAACCACTGCTGCTACCACCAATAATAATAATGAAATGGGAAATAACAAGGGAAGAGAATACAACCGCTCACCACCCGCTGACCAATACCCAGCCCAAAAAAAGCACTGACCTAGACCTTCTGGTTAACTGCCCCCAGTTTATATAGTGGGCATGATGTGCTGTGGTATGGAGTACCTCTTTGGTTAGTTTGGGTCAGGTGTCCTGTCGCTGCTTCCTCCTGGCTTACCCTCCTCCCTGGCAGAACATGAGATTCAGAGAATCCCTTGGTTAGAGTAAACATTACTGAGCAGCAGATAAAAACATCGGTGTTATCAGCACTGTTCCCAGGCTGAAAGTCAAAAACACAGTACTGCACCAGCTACTAAAAAAGAGAAAAACAACTGCTATTGCTGAACCCAGGACAACAGGGAATTTCATTTTCATCCTATATACACGGTCATTCCAAATATATATTAAAATTTGTATCTACATGATTTTATACAGATATGAAGATTTCACGTCAAAGAAATACTTTTTAGAGGCATGATTGTGCTAAAATTATGAAAAATCCTACAGCAAACAGTAACAATTTTACAAAAGTAATTTTTTCTGTTTTTAGTTTGTTTCACTTTTAAAATAGTTTTTTTTTTACTTAATTTTCTAGCAAATGCATATATAGAAATTTAAAGATAATTCCAGTTAACCATACATGCAAATAAATATGTCTATTTTTTTCTGAAATGAAATGCTGCTTTTTCCCTAATTATTAAACAGAAGGGGAAAACGGCTTTTCCCTTAAAAAGAAGGGAAGAGAAATGGAGGTGAAATATTCTGATTCTAATTGTCCTTAGCTCAAAGGAGTCTATAGTGCCAATGTTCATTGGCAGGAGGACTCTCCAGCTGTCAGACATCTTGTTCTATATGACCTTCCACCATTTATAATCTTTCAAGCTGAGTGTTTCTGGTTTATTGGTTTGTAAATCTTGTAGAATTTACACACACAGAGAAAGCCAAGAACATCTGTTTGTTTTTTGTTGTTGGGGGTGGTGGTGGGGGTGGTGGGGTTTTTTGTTGGTTTTTTTTT